>PQXL01000105.1:0-93857 GCA_004916875.1 Botrytis galanthina
TATATATAAATATATATATGTTTTTTCATAGGAAAATAGATTGGGAAATCAGTGGGTTTTGCGTCTTTGAATGCATATATGTATATAGATATTCAAAGATTTTTTTTTTTAGATTTTGAAATGGAATGTAATGTAGTATTTTTATAACGATTAATTAGAATTAAAATGTGTTATCAGTCTCTAATATCTATCCGCCTCTTTCTTCTCCTCCTTCTCCTTCTGTTTTATTCTCCCTCTTCTAGATTATCCCTACATCCTTACTTTTCAGCTGAAGGTGAATTATTCTTTGTTCTGTTTTATTGAATGGTTGGATAGTTGGGTAGTTGAATGGATTATGTGCGAGGAGGAGTTGCGAGTTTGGCTGTGATTTAATTGCGAGTTTAGTGTTGATGGATAGGGATGAAAAGAGTATAGGAAGAGATATAGGGAATGAAGGAGGGAGATATAGTGAGATGGGAGAGATATGGGGATAGGAAGGAGAGGTTTGAGGAATAGAAGGAGTATGGCGATGGAGATGGGGATGAAGATAGGAGGTGAGTCTACGAGTGTGAGTGGAATGATTGGAATGATGAGTCTTCCGGGGGGTTTGTGGGGGTGCTGCTGCTTGTTTGGCCGGAAAGGGGATGAGGTGGATTATTGGGGGTATGTGTTAGATTGGCTTAATGGAGGTCCCTAGGCTTTGGTATAGGTAATAGTATTTCAAGTATTGAAATACATTCTAAAAAATTGTATTCTTTTCATTTTATAGCCAAGTCTAGACAAGAATGAATATTTTATAATCCAAGATAAATAGGAATATGTATTTTATAATAAATTCCAGTATTTCAGTACATTATTAGGACTTTCAAGGTACAGGAATAAGTATGAGAGTAATGTTATCTCTTTTCCAAATATATTAACTATTATATAAATATACTAATACACGTCATAGTTTTATTATAGTATACTGTTGTCTATATATAATATTACTAGGCTTTGATTTTAGCTGGGGATGATGAGAATAGGAATGGAAGTAGGAATGAAGATGAGAATTCGATAGGAGAATTCGTGGAATCGGCATTGGAATTCGGAGGGCTGTGACGATATTGAGTGAGTTGAGTGAGGAAGTGATGTATATAGTAGGTGGGTTGGATTGGATTATGATTATTCGGCTAGGTTGATTCGGTTAGAGAGGAGAGGTAAGCGGGGGATGGATTGGTTATTGGATTAATTGATTAATAGATTAATGAGCTAGATTGATAAGTTTAAGGACTGGGTAGGCTTGGAGTTGGAGGTTTTCATGAATATTTGTGTGCGTGTGTGTATACTATCTAATCTATCCAGCCTATACCTACAAAGAGTAAGAGTACGAGTGATATCCCACAAACAGAGCTAGGTAGGCCTCAAACTCAAAATGATAGAGATCTTTAAGCTGAGCTTTGTACGTATGTGTGTATATGTGTTTTGGCGTATGTAAGTTATAGATGTTGGTTACATTTTTGAGCGGATTCTGAGGAATGAGAGATAAGGAGAGGTTTGGATTTGGGAATTGCGAGTTGCGAGTTGCAAGTTGGATATTGGGGGGATTGGAGTATGAGATGTGATGTTATGGCAATAATGCTATGATATGCTATAAAAGGACTGAGAACAGGATAAAAAATGGAAATGAAATGTATCCATCCCACTCTTCTTATTTCCTTGGGATTTTCTTCAAGGGTGATTGGAGTGTCTGATGGATGATATTATGACAGAGCATTTCCTTCTATAAAATCTACCCTGATCTTCACCATAGAAATCAAAGAGTATTAGAGTAAATTATCTTCCAATTCTAGGACATAAAAGCAATTCGCCGTGTCCATAGTATATCAAATTTACACTCAGCTTATACATAAATACATACACGGCTGATATTTATTATATAATATCCTCCCCTCTGATTCATGTATAATGAATCCACAGATGGAGTATGAGATGAAGATGAGAAAATAGTATTATCGAGGGTAAAATACGCTCAAATATCCATTCCAGTAAAATACTCTCACACTACTCAAAGTTCAAAATATTACTCACGTCATTGAAATTAATTTAAATTTGATCTCGTACTACTTGGATTTTATAATAATAAGAAACTATAAGCTTAGAATCTTTATTATTCAAAGATGGAATTAGAATAACTCAATATCTGAAACTCGGATTGATGATATCCATGGAGCTATAATCCACGGTTAGAAGGTGAATCTATGACTGGAAGCTTGATCCCGGTTCATAGTAATAAATGAGCCCACGGAAGTAATTATATCTGACCTGACACATCGGTATATTTACTAATCTTCTTCAAAATAGTGTATTCTCCTAACTATAACTAACAGATAGTATTATATGCGTTCTCTGATTATAGCATCAAGGAAGATCCAAACGATCCGCATTTTTGTGGAAGTATTCCCTTGAAGGGATATCGGAATTAGTGACGTTAGCTGGCAAACTTCTTTCCTGTTATTTTCGTTGGTGGTTCAGATTTAAAAGATTGTTGTTGAGTAGACTGGATGGTATGTGATCTAGTATTTTCTGTCTGAGGCGATGTAGGTTATGGAGCAAAGTGAAAATACTGGTAGGGTGGAGTACTATCACCGTGGGATTTTTCCTGGGAATGGATGGTTGACTGGTCGATACATTGGTGGAGGAAGAAACAGTCGACTGCCTTGTCCCAACAGTTACTAGAGAAGATGAAGAAGAGGTTAATGATGACGGGTGAGACCTATGTAGTGGTCCGTCTCTGACAGATATATAACTAATAAAATAGGGTTCTCGCTCTTGACATCGCGTAGTTATACGAAATATAGAAGCGAAGAACGAATGAGGTATGTGTTATTTTCAGCCTTTCCTTAATGTATCCGAAGTGTACGCTTAGGAGGTTTTTGGGTTTCACCAGAGTAGGCTTCTCCAAACATAATGCCCTGGACGTAACAGCAACCCACAAAGTCATAGTCATACACATTTTCTCGTTCCTGTCTTTTGACGAGGAATGGAAAATTGCCACCGTCAAATACCCATACCTCATCCCCAGGCTCGGTGTCCAGGTGGCCCAATCCCATCATGCCACCTTTTGTCACAAAAAACTTCTGGTTTTCCACCTGCGCGCACATTATCTTTTCGTCCAGCCATTGGTTGTCTCTGGTTCCATCCCGAACAAAGTCGGCCACCTGACGCAAGTCATCCGCGTTGGGACGTCTCTTGAACATCTGGTGGACATCTCGCATAGCATCGCCGATCACGAGCCTGTGGAAGGCCTCATTGCTGAAGCTTCCCGGTCGGCTATGGCTGCGCGCGAGATCCATCCAATCACGAAGCATCTGAGAGATCAGCACATCGGGTATGGCTTCGAAGTATCCCTTGGTTAGTCTGACGGAGGCCAAGACATCTACGGTATCTATCATGATTCCCGCGAACTCTAACACATTGAAATGGTGGTTTGGGTCCGTTGTTGCATCTATGAGGGCTTCCCTGTCTAGACAGTTTTCTGCACAGGCATTATAGATCTGTTTCTCTCCCCAACGCCGGTAATAGCTGTCGACGCCATACTCCACAGAGTCATTCATGTCGGTCGCCCAGTTCGGTATATTCCTAGTCCGCTTGCCCCGCTCGACACGGGGGTCAAGTCCTAGTAGTGCTAGGCTGTTTTCGTCGAGGAGTATGTCAATAGTAAACGCAGTGTATAGTTCTGCTACGCTTGTCTCGTAGCTGCATTTGTCAGTGTTAGGCATCTCGACACTGGGATCCCAGAGTCCGCGGAGGCCAAATACTTTGTCGTGTGGCACGGTTGCTTGGCGGCCCCGCCATCGGATAGCGGCATCGAACGCAGAATCTCTTTGTAGATGTTCATCCTGAATCCAGATCATAACGGCATACTGGATGTTCAGATAGTCGGCAAGTGGCCAAGTCTCAAGTATGCTGTGTTTATAGAGCAGTGGCCGTAGCAGCAACCACTTGTATATGGGACCATCGAAAG
Source organism: Botrytis galanthina (assembly GCA_004916875.1). Classification (NCBI taxonomy): domain Eukaryota; kingdom Fungi; phylum Ascomycota; class Leotiomycetes; order Helotiales; family Sclerotiniaceae; genus Botrytis; species Botrytis galanthina. Next base: position 3,986 of record PQXL01000105.1, read on the forward strand.
CAGTGACGACACTGCCCCGCCCCACGGGATCTGCAGAGGACCCCAGTGGAATAGTATCTCGCTCGGGAGAACGGCCTCCTGTACCGTCCATATGCGTTTCCACCATGAATTCTTGGCGTAGCTGACTGATGCCAAAGCCCGGAGATATGCGTTAAATGTGGGAGTGTCTGCAGACGAGATGGAAGTTGGAATGAGCGTTTGTTCATTTTTATCTGAGAGAAAAAGAATCAGGTCCAGAACAGCCTTGGCATCTGCCACCGAGAATTCCGGGTCAATCTCCCCCAACCAGGCTAGGCAGCGATTACACTGTGAGTAGACATTATACATCAAGTGGACCTGTGATAGTCTTTCCTCATTGTCATCTTGGTTGACACAGAGCTGATCAATCCACACCGACCGCTTTCTATTTGGTAGCCGGAGATGGCGAAGAGCAGCTTGCAAGTTGGTAGTAATAGATCGCGGGTTGCCGGCCACTTCAATATCTACTGTTTCATTAGATTCGCCCCAGCAGTAGGATAACGCCTCGTATTGCGGATTGTTTGAAAGAGCCACAACGGTGATATCGCAGCAGATAGGTAATGTATTGTCAGTGCCGCCGTGGGGGAGAATGTCAAGGATACGAATTTGATCTCCTGAAAGGTGGCTCCACATCTTGAACACGCCTAATTAGCTTAAGGGAACAGCTAGTGAATTGGAAGGAAGCGTGAGGATACGGTGGCGAAAGGAATCTGAATCGATGCTAACTCGGCGGCCGCAAACGGCATCAAAAGGGGGCTGGGCTGGTAGAGCTTTATAAGATTGGGCCGACAATATTTGTAAATAATCCTTCTGTCTAACGAAATGAATGTTGAGCTGTACCCCGCAGATTACGGCGTAGCATCAGGATGCCAATGGGGCAATGGCTTTCCGAGTACAGAACGCCACATTGTTACTTATATCTCAAGAAGTAGAGAAAGATTCCTTGAAGAATCATCTAGAATGAATAAAATCATCTCTCGCCTAGGATCATCCATTATTTCATACCTAGACGTAGCTTCATTCTTGGGACTGTCTTGCCATTTCGTTCGTCTTATCACCCAGAAGTCTGGGCCCTACTTCTGATGCAATCAGGGGTTCTCCGAATTCGCACCAGCAAAATACTCAGATGTATGCCGGTTTGACCACTATGATACTTCAATGGTAACTTGTCAAGTTGGACCTGGGTGTGATAGGATGAAAGGGAGTGGACACGTGTGCTCTCGTGTGCTCACTTGTGTGATACAGATGTGGTAATTCTCCCGGGGTGAGAAGGGCATCGGCCTTTGAACCTTATGCTTACCTTCAACATCGAAGGAGAACTTGGAGAACTTGATTTAATTCACTGCGAACAGCGTGATGAGCATCCTAGTTCCATCGCCTTACGGGAATTCTAATTCATGAGTGAGTTCAAAATCCAAATCATTTATTACAAAATATGAGGGTACTCACGACTTTTTCGATATTGGGAGGCCATGACCCCGCAATCGACCGTTCATTGGGTGATTCACCAATGGGTGCAAATGATGGGTTCCTCTCTTCAATACAATGTGGACATTTGCGGCACATTCCATTGTTAACGAAGTGCTCGCTTTAAACAAAAGTATAACGACGTCGTTGGTGAGATGACGTCTTTGTGCTGATTCTAGTGTTCTGACATTTTTCCGAGGTCGAATTTAGCTTACTGGGCTCCCTGGGGTAGTTTTCCCAAAGGAGCTCGGATGCTGCCATGTTATCTAGAAAATTTGAAAGATGAAGTATTGTAAATTTGATATACCTCAAACTTCTCATGGCAATAGGAATTATCGGAAAACCCAGTAGCGGTTATTTTGGTAATCATTTTAACATGTATAATTTACGTTGTTATTGAAATCGTTTGTATGTCTGTTCGTGTTGCTTCCTTCAACTACAAACTTCGATCAAAAAGCAGCGACAATGTCAATCGTCAATCTCATCCCTTTTCTCAGAAGTTCTCGACTATATTTGATTATGAAAATTCTTGGTTTTTCTATCAAGAAACATCCTGAAGTTCACAATTTAATTGGTCTGACACTATTTTTGCAAGCTTTACTACAGACAATGATTACCATAAACAGGACCATAGCTTCCAAGAGCACTTCAAGAGAGCGAACCGAGATTTCTAGAGAGGCTTTAACCGAATACTTAACGGGAATGGATTCAATTAGCACAGCGGACCTTGAAGACAAAGCCAAAGATGTGTTGAGTGCTGTTTGATAATCTCGGTCACGGTTAAGAAAGTCGAGCGAGAATGGATTTAGGGAGAAAGATGGCGACCAGAATACTCGAGGAATTCGAATGTACGATTCATTTTACTTAGAGTATACCATTGAGAAGACGGCTATATTTCAATGGATTTTGGGTTGTTTTGAAAGGGTAGAATCCTTAGAGGCTACTGAGTGGTGGGAGGGAGGGGAGGAGGTGAAAAAGGGCTGTCTTTTGTTAATGTGAGAAGCTTGATCTACTGGTATAGTAGAACTTCATGGTACAGATTTCTCTTCTGAGTTTTCTCCTATTCGTTGTTAGATGGAGAGAACTTGATTCACATGTGGAATGTAAATTAAGATAGGAATGGAAGGAAAGGGATGAAGTGGCATGGACGTGGATACACATTCCTCTCCTCCATCCATGGGGCGATTAAACTTTCATTCAAGACTCTCTCCCTTTTATTTTTGCTATTCATTGATCAATGCTCACCATCATATCAGTACTCAAATCAATTCATCATACAAAGTCGTAAATCTACGATTAAACCAAAATCAAAAGCGAAAGCAAATTCGATTTTCCTAAAATACAATCCCCTCAAATCACTTCGCTATCATGTATCTCTTACCTTCAACCATCACTACCATTCTCGCTTTCTCAACTCTAGTTTTCGCAATTGAAGGATCGCTTTCTGTATGTTTCCATCCCTCAATATCCCCTCTCTTCCTCCTCCTCCTCCTCCTTTCTCTCCCATTTCATCCCCCCTTCCATTACACTCAGTCCCTCTTCCTTTCAAGTCAACACTCACTAACACTCCTCCACTCAGCAACGTAAAATCTGCATCGCCAAAGGTGACGTCTGTCACAAAACGGGCGAACCATGCTGTGATGGATTCAAATGTGCGCTTGCGCATGGGGGGAAAGCGGACGTGGGGTATTGTACTGAGAGTGGACTTTTGTTGCAGGATTACTATCAGGCGGGTTTACCTTGAGAAATTCAGGGATTTGTGGAAGAGAAGGGTAAATGGTGATGGGGTTTGTTGAGTTGTTCGGGAGAGGTGTTAGGGGGGCTTGGTGGGGATAAGAGAGGCTCGTGATGGAGATGATGATCCGACATGGTATGTAGGAGTGTTGATGTTGTGGTTTATATTTTATGGTTCATAAAGTGGCTTTATTACATTTTTTGTGTTAGGTTTTGATTGGATTCGTGGAAATTGGGGTTTTTATTGTGGACGGTGAGGGGTTAGGAAAATTAGTTCGCGTCGCAAATTTCACATCAATTATGTCAAGCGAACAATATAGAAACACAAATTGGTTGTCATGAATGAATTAAATTAAGGTTTACTTGCACGGAGATTAACTGATAGTCAAAGAGGTTCATATATATAAGAAATGGAAATGGAGAGAAGGAGATGTTAGAAGGGGACCTGAAGGAAAGGAGATGAACTTATGATTGATCTGGGGCCCAGTGCTTACCAAGAATTCTTCAAGAAAGAATTAGTGGCATTTCTGTAATCACCTCTCACTAGAGGTCCTTTCCGAATATTATCGACAGCTCTTCCAACCGTTTCTCCTCTTCTTCGTCTTGCTGACGTTTCTTCTCTTCTCGCTCGAGTCTTTTCTCCTCCATCTTGAGGTCTGCCTCCTCTCGCCTACGCCGCTCTTCAAGATTTCTCCTGTGCTCTCTCTCTTGTTCTTCCTTGCGGTTCTCGTCCTCTATTTCCTTACGTAACTTACGTTCTTCTTTCGCCCGTTCATCTTTCTCGGCAAAGAACCTTATACCATAGTAATAAGCTTGTGCTGGGCGTCCGAGAGCCATGAGGACTTCAACTATAGAGAATTCTTCGACTGTCTTGTGGAAATGTTCTTTGCAGAATTTCCTCAGCACTTCTTCATCTACGGTACTTGCAAAATGGACTAAAGATGCGCAAACAGTGATCCAGTGATAAACTTCTTCGTCGTCGAAAGTTGACTTATGCTGTCTGAATTCGATTGTCTTCTTAACCTTTTCTGCACCTGTTTCGAGGTTGCAGATGGAATATGTGAGTCTCTTGAAAAGGCGATCTTCCTCAATTTCTGGACTTGATAGGTGTTTCACAATATTGTCCACTGTGTCTAATTCCAGGATACTGTCTATGATGAAATCCTCGTCGAACTCCCGCACATTTTCTTCTCCTCCCGTTTCTAGTATCTTAGCTCGATTATCTCGTGCTACTTGCGCAAGACGGCTGTGTGTTCTTACCGGTTTTGAGAACGCCCTCTGTGTCATGTAATGAGGAGGATGAATGGTTGCGATTTGATTTTCAAAAGTGTAAACAAAAGCCATAAATTTCCTAACTGTGCGAGCATCAAATCCTTTCTGCCCGTTACCGATATGAACATGAATGTCTGCGCTCAAATCGCAACTAGTCCTATAAATTGAATCAATGCATTGAAGTACATTTCTTACCTTTTGCTTATTTTCCTCGTTGTAGATGTATGCTGGGCTTTGGATTTCGATTGGCCACCAGAAATATCCAGGTGTATAAGAATCAGTACCTAAGCCATGGTTGATAGTAGCATCGTTTGAAATTACCCAGTACTTTAAATCTTTGATATTAGTGTTCTCAGGTTGTTCCCCGTCAAGTTCGGCCACGGCTGGAAGTTCATTTTCAGAAAGAAGTTTTGCCATGTCTATCTTTAAAGCATCTAACTGTACAGTTAAATTGTTCATTGTTTCTTCAAATAGTACTTCATTCTCCTCATTTACGTAGGGGGATCCCAGGTACGGAAGAAATAGGTTTTTAGGGTAGTTCTCCGGCCTTGTGATGCCGTGTACGCGACGAGGATCAATAGGCTCTGGATCAAGAAATTGATCGGGCACCGATTTCAAAGCGAATTCAAGCTCAAAGCCGAACGTCACCATAATTGGGCTTGTCGGTGAGGGAATGTCTTCGTCTGCCATTTCTGATTTATATTAGAATGTGGGCTGATAACTGTCTTCTTCTGTGGCCAGTAACACAATGCCCTTGTTATATAACAATAATAAGTTCTTTGTACAAAGTGGGAGCCCTCCAACGTCTTTATCTCTCTGTTCTATCTGAACAACGACCAAGTATTGAAGGAAAGTTGACAGGCGTTGTTCGATCTTTGTACCGATGATAGACCTTTCTTTGTGTTCCTAATTCAATACTCAGAACGCAAGGGCTGATCAGGCATTCTTCAGCAGAAGGGAAGCACGTCGCGATCATGATGTTGTAGAAAGTTTGATCCATTGGTCCTACATCTGGCATAAAACTTCAGGCGCAATTATGATGATGATGAAAGAGTATGAATTGTCAAGACTTCCTCCTATTATCAGCCCGTTCAGTTAGTTTCTTCAGATGAGCAGAAATATGTCGGTACTCTTCCTGGGCAAATTTTCGAACAGACTTATCACAATAATGTGGGGATAGGCCTAGCTCCGAGGATGAAGGTTGTTCGGTATTTGATTTGAGCCCGAATGTAGTCCACTGGTTTCGAGTTGTCAAGGAGGAATCTCATAGTCCGGCTCATAGTTTCATCTTAATTCTCGGCCTTGACAAGTCTTAAGCCACCGTCAAGACTATTTCTTAGAGAAAAGGTTGATTAGCTTTAGTGACCCATTGCAAATGTATGATCACGTAACGTAAAAAGTAATATCTCAAGATTTTACCACCGCCTAAACAAAGCCGCAGCGGGCTGTGAAGATCGGATTCGATGAATAATTTCCCTATTCCGCCTGTGTACGAAAGACCAAGGCATATTTCAAGGTTATGAATTCCCCAGGTATTTGGTGATGATGTCTAATTTTGCGGCTTTCTACGCAGAAGACGTGTCACAAGCTCGAGGTGGTAACACTGGTCTGATCCTACACGTGATCATCATGTCCCATTCTACCAATAACAGGGGTAGAACGAACAGGGGTAATACGAAGGAAGTACTATCGTTGCGAGTTTAACACAGCAACATCACAAGAAGTAGCTTGGGCTGTGATCTTTTCATTCATGTGTTCAATTCATGTAATACGTCTTTCAAAGTGCTTCACGTAAGGGAAAGTTTTACTATGCAGTGTCCTTACATAGTATGTGTTAGTCACACACTCGGCGTCTTATCAGCTTACTAGGGCTGAAAATGACTATCTGCCTACCAAGAAGCTTCCCAAGCATCAACAGTGAGAAGTGCAACAGATTCCTCCTTGGACAAGAAAAATGGCCCGTCGTCCTCCCGATGATGATTATCTATATGAGCGTCTTCGTGGACCTCGCCGTGGAGAAACATTTTCTGTCCGGTTTGATGAGAACCCCACACAAATACCGGAAATTGGTGTTCACCGCAGGCGCGGTGGGGAACAGCGCCATGTTGCTGAACGAAGTTCCTCACGCGGTATCATAGATGATGGAAATGATTATCACGATTTCTACAATGATCGGCGGACAACCAGACCACCCAGTCGCTTTGTTTCTCCGAGTCCACCACCACCTGACATTACTAGAAGTCGTCCCAGAAGTCCGTCTACAGCGTCTGTCAATCATCGTAGAGACCAGGCGACATCTTATTACAGCTCGGCACCTCCTCCTGTATTCTTTCACGAAGGAGCTGATGACAAAATTTACTTGAAAAGGGCGGCTGCAAGAGAACAGCCTTACTCTACTCGTACCAGGTCTAGGGAGAGACGTCGCTCCAGATCCAGGTCTCCCACCCGGTTTCGATACAATGGGTCTCGAAGTTCAAGTCATGAAAGAGTGCCTAACTTAAGTAGCTATGGTGGCAGATATGGAATCCACGAAAGTAAGGCTGCCGAAACCTATATCGAATTATTCGACCCCGAGTCTGAGGCATATTCTTTCAGGCTTTCCCGCCATAGTAAAAATGCGCTGGAGTCAGAATTGACAGATGACTTAAATTCAGGATCTTCTGAGACGGGAGTACCACCGCTCCCGCTTCAGAAACATAAATCATTGATAATGCAGCGTCCTAAGATTGATAAAATAATACAATCCCATTATAACGGCGATGGAATCATGGGGGGAATGCATTCTGTCAATTTTACGATAGCCCCTGGGCAAGTTGGATCTACTGTAAAATTGCCTTCGCTTCTTTTCAGTTGGGTGTGAGTGCCTTGATACACGGTTTACGATAATCACTAATGTTTCAAGTCAATTCGAAGATTCAACGATGGATTTTGATAGCTTCCATGTAAGTCTCTCGGCAAGTGCAAAGGTAAATCGTTATATAACTAATGGTTTTTTAGAGTAGCATATTGAATCTTGATGGACTAAAAGAAGGTGAAAGACTTGGTATTTCTAGAATACTAGACCTCGTTAAAAGAAGATATCATAAAACATTGCAGGTTTCCAGCCGCACTAAAGTAGGGCACATAGTTCCACGGCTTCTACAAGAATCGCTCCGCGATGAAACTCCATCCACGACATTCAAACCAAGGAAACTTACATGGCTTTGTCTACCGTACTTTTCTCTGCAAAAATACACTTCTTCAAATATGAAGTCTTCATCTCACCCCCCAAGGACACTCTTACAAGCACGGCAATCTATGACACCGAAGGAGCGTGACTTGAAGCAAGCCGTATGTCACCTACCAGATACACCAGCAGGGTCTTGTTTTCATATCAGCCAGGCTTGGTTTCTCATCCTAGGTGACTGTAAATAGAGCCAGTTTCATTCTTTTCTAGTCTTATAAGGCTGACTAGACTCCTAGCTTCCATAATATCATGTGCTGGATTAACCACAGCACAAATGAGCAAAGACTCCATTTCAATGTCTCCATTCCGTAGTGACACCTCCAATTCACCGATGCATACGCTTCTGGTGTCAGATTCGGGCTCTACATTATGGTCATTCCCCATTGGAGAATGCACGACATGGATTGTGAGATTAATATATTAACTTTTTTAAACTAGCTGGTGTGATCGCTAATGCCGTCTTAGGACTTTGTAAAACATTTCTTCGAGATTTGGCCACTTAAATTTGAGTTTGCGTATGATGGTCACGTAATCGCACCAAAGGATTGGCCAAGGATTTTCAAACGAGCTAAAAGCTCAAAAGTTTGCCTTGATTTCCGGCTAAGGTAAGGTCTTTAGAGATGTTATGTATTTGTTTATTGTTGACACTCGTCAGCTCAAAGTCAAAAAGGCCTCCAGCTGGAGTTCTGATAGTGCCGAGCGGCTCCATCGGAGGATTTGGAAAAGGAAGCCAGAATCCCGAAAAGGATGGCGCCTCTCACAAACCGGACTTCAAAACATCAAAAGAAGATAATAATACGAAAGTCTCGGATTCTAAATCTGCCGACGCTTTGGAAGCAGCAGAAATGAACTATTCGGATGAGCTCCACGTTTTCAACTGGATGAACACACAAATTGATAAATCAATCACTGCAAGTTTCACCAGAAGATCGGCAGCCCGTAATGTTGCGATTATCAATGAAACTTTACTACATGATGATCTGCAGGAAATTAATGATTTCCTTTTGCAGAAAACTAATATTAACGAAAGATTTGCATACAAAGCTAGCCCAAGGCACACAAGAAAAAAGTTCTATGATATTTTGTTTGAAGTTGAAAGCAAGATTCAGACTGACCAATCGCTTCGGGCAACATATGAATTACAGGTGGAACTTGCCAATGCTGCGGAGGTTCTATTCAGGTTCTTTCTATCCCCACAGGATCTCGGTCCTACCACTGAAGAGTTTTGGGGTCCATTATATGAGATAATTGTAGTGAGTTGGCCACTTGTCAACTGACTCTAACCTAAGCTAATTATCAGGCAATGCTTCCATATGGTCTGATTGAAGCAGCTAGGTCTCCAGAGAATGATGATTTAAATTCTGTGCCGCAAAGGTTTTCCGATAGAGCTTGGATTGTAGATACGAGAGATGTCAAACAAATTATTGACTGGATGGCGCTCATTGGAAAGCGCATAGAAGTTTTCAAAGAACTTTTGTCTGAAGTTCCAACTCTTGAACGCTGCGAAATCGATATCTCTGAGAAGTTCCCTCGAGCATGGTTACATGTACTTATCGCTCTCGCTTTTACAAAGGACATGGCGTCTTCCTGGTACACACACATGAATTTATGTCTAGACCTCATTAATGAAGGTATGAAGGAAACTCTTCAGACACTATCGAAATACCAGCTTTCGGAATATGTTGTGTTTGCACCCTTCGATTTGGCTTCTCTCATAACCTTTCAGCTTTCGCAAGATTTGACGGGCTCTTGTCCAGATATCTGTACGACATATGTTGATTACATGATATCCCTGGTAAGTGTTCCGACATAAGCAGTACTTCAACCATCTAACAAGCCACTAGGAATCTGACATTGATGCCAATCCAATCAATAGAGAGCATCAAGGTAGAATCACTGACTTGAAGCAAGAGATTTCAGTCATTCTAGAAACCCTAGAAACTCAAAGAGAAGTAATACAAAACGCTTTACACGCTCAGTCGAGATCAAATTTCCAGAATGCCAGATTGAATCGAGTTGTTCCTGACCATAAATATGAGTATAAACTCCCAACATTTGTTGAGCCTCGTACTGCAAATTACCGGAATCACGAGCGGTCAGTTTATCATGGCGACAATTACGGAGATTTGGAAGTCATGACTGCAGTTCCTGCAATTAATCAGTCAGCTCGTGATAACACCCGTGGAGTACAAGGTCTCCTCTTTCGAGAAAGTCTTGCACTGATTGATGAGCGTATCGAAGTATTTCGTGATATTAACGGTCGCGCTATGTATCTTGAGGATTGGGTAATAATTTCCCTTACATTCACGAGTCCCTATGATATCAGAGGCAACTACTAATGCGATGGGTTAGAATCTTCGAAGTATCGATACAAATAAAGATAGACAAGAAACTGCCGTCTATGCATTCACAATCGTAACGATCATCTTCCTGCCACTAAGCACTGTCGCCTCCATTCTTGGAATGAACACCAATGATGTGCGCAACATGGAAGTCACACAGTGGGTATTCTGGGTGATTGCTATTCCTATTACGATAATCATCATAATTTTGGTGTTAATATGGTCTGACGAGTGGTACAATTTCTGGGCTGGGTTTAAGAATCTATGGGGAAGGAAGACAAAGCAGAGGCGCGTACGTTTACCAGATGGATATCCTAGGCCAGAGACGAAATCGGGATTCGCTTTTACGCCTACAGCAAGAGCAAGTGGGATTTATCCCGGGCACTATCCTCCACCACCTGGACCTTTTCTGAGACCGAGAAAGTCACGTACGATGTTTGATGACGTACCTTTGCCGTATTGACGAGTTGTTATATGAGTTTGCCTATCAATTATTTGTTTTATATATCCTCCTCTTTAACCTATCATTTCGTCGTGTTCACTACTCTTTATACTCATCAGGGTGTCCAAGATTTCAGAATGCGATTCAATTTGAGAGTCCCTAGGTCTCAAAATATTGTAAATCTCTTAAGATCTCTTGAGTAATCCAAGTTAAATCCCTTTTTCTGGATTGCAGTCCGGTCCACCAGAAATGCTAGTAGTTATACAAGCCTGTTCACCGTACTTTGGCATGCAAGATTGAGTTTTGTCTTTCTTTTCAATTCCTTCATTGGATATCCTAGATCTTGATTTAAATACTTTCAGTGGGTATTCCCAGCTATATAGCTGGCCCTTCTTTATATGTCTATCCGTTTTCATGCGGAGACGCCGTAATGTCGTAATCTATCCAACTAGACATCGTTTCCCCGGAATCCCAATGTTGCTTTTGCAGCGCCGTGCGTGAGCATACTTCCCATTCCTAGCCCATCTCGAAACGCCATTGAATCCATCCAAAATTGTATCCACAAGAAGAAGAAGAATACCCAAACTCCATATCAAATCAGCATTTTCCATCATTACTCTTCCTTTTTTTCCTTTGTCGCAGCCTGTTTGTTGACTCTGAACATCTTTCGAACTTCCTCTTCCGCCTCCCTTGCCACAATACCTCCCCAGTGTACCATCAGCCCCTCACAAACATCCTCAGTCCAATTGACCAGACTTTCTCCATACTGACAACCCACCCAGAGAACTTCCTCCCAAGTCGTCTTTTCTAGATCATGTCCTTTGAACGTCTTCATCGTACTCTCCTTATTTCCCCACATTCTACTTCCTTTGTTTTTGGCTATCCAATCGATCATTTCAACCGGTGATAGTTTAATAAGATTATGATGCATAAACACTATTTCGGCATCCTTATCTTTTCTGTAAACTGGATGTTCCTTCTGCTCCGTTTCTTCTCGAAGGTATTCAGAATAATCATCGCTGGGGTTGTGTTGCATCATACTAGAGCCTCTAAATCCGTCGGTGGTATGATGACCGATAATTCCATTTTTTTGTCTTACTTGATAGTAGTTCCTTTCGAGGGCAATAGCGGCATACAACCAGGTTTCCTTATCACCTTCGCCGGCATCGCATTGCGTTAATAGTGGGTAGTAAAATGAGGGGCCGAAAATATTGTAGTAGAGGACTAAAAGAAGGACATCGGTATGTGTACGTTTGGACATGATTACTTGACCAGATTCGGTGGTGCCGAGGGAGAGGAGAGAAGGGGTGGGAACTCCAAGGACTTGGAAGTAGTGGGGAGATGTGGTCGCCCACCAGAAGTCGGGCCACTGCGCACTTGTTAGCAAGTGATATTTTTAGAGAAATTTTTTAGGAAAGGAAGTTTCTCACCAGAACATAGCCATTCTGTTTGAAAACCGGTGCTCCAAACCACTCAACCGGGTCGACAATTGGGAAGTTATCCGCATCCAGAAACAACACGTCCTCGAATTTACTCAGAAGAACTGCAAATATCTTATATTGATATTTGGAAATAGTGAGGTCTTCGTATTTTGGAATCATAACACAGCGCGCATTAAGTGATGGTAACACTACTTCACAGGTATGTTCATTGTAGTCCTCTGGATTCGGCATAAAGACTTCCACTGGTAATGTAGAATTTGTTCGGCGAAGCATGCGCAGCGAGACGAGTAATGCGCCGGTAAATCTCCCACCCGCTACAGTTACGATTCCTCTGGTACCAGATTCATATGGAATTAGATGAGTAGAATTTCGTATAATTTCTGCCGCCAAAACATGTGCGAGTCTTGCGGCTTCAATTTGTTCGTCGGATACTGGTGTGACATCTCGACGCTCTGTACCATTTGTGACTTCTTCAATTCCAAACGGTCGGCCTACACATGCGGCACTTTCGGTAAGTTTTGGTGGTGCGGCTTCATACAGCCTGCGGACGATATCTGATAATGCTATTTCATGTGCCGTGGGATTTATTGTAATATCGGTGGTATGGATTGGGACATTGAGATTTGTGAGATCATTCGGTTCATTGTAAGTAGTATAAGTGGTACTGATGGTGAGGCTAGAGAGGGGCTTCTGGAGAAAGACAGGAGTTTCTAAAGACCATAATTGATCTCGAAGGGCAAGATATAAAACGAAGATAACAATGATGATTATGGTAATCCTTTTAGATAGAGAACTGGCCAACATCTTGAAGATCAAATGATGCCGTTGTGAACGATACGAATGTACGCCGAGAAGAAGATATTACATTACTAGTGATAAAGTACGGTAGGAACGGGGGGCGAGTAAGAATTCTGTACATATCGACAGTTAAATGATAGAATGGAGGAATGTGGATTGAATTAGAGTGAATATCTAAGCCCCATCAACGAACATGATTAGGGAAGTAATGAACTTCATTAAATTAAGCTTAGACTTGAAAAATTGAAAATCCTAGCAAAAGCTTTTCATTATACCTATTGTCCAATATGACTAACTGATACGATGTTATATCAAAAAAGGAGACCTCGGGAATTTCATTGGTGATGTGGGATGAGATACGACCAATCAATTTCGACGCCACAATTCGTGATAATTCATAACGGGCCGGCTTATCCATCCATAGCACAACTCACCGGCGCCACTACTTATGACCGTTGAAATGAAGTTTTTATGATACCGAAGTTCTGATGAGAGAGAAAGCTGGACGCTGGACAAGGGGCAGGATCGTACTAAGGATCAAGAGATGCACGAATCACGGTAGAGAACGCGACAAAGTAAACCAATTACAGCAAATTACTCTCATGCCCTAGAATTCGAAGTTATTTTACTCCCATGCTCCTTGGATTCCATTATAGAATATGGCTTATGATGACGCTTAGGGTGACTAGAATCCAACTTTATGAATACGAAATGCATTGTAAAATCTAAGGAATAAGAGAGTAAGATATGTACTAATTTTGGTGCATGAGAGTTGAAGATTCTAGGGGAAGAGAATGATTTGCCGAGCTATTTATAATTTAACGTCAAATTTAAGCGGTCGATTTTCTAGTGTATCTCTTGGCACAAAAACTTCGTATTTAACCTTCTTTCTCATCTCATGATTCTCATCATTGGATTCTCATAGAAACCGGACTTCTTTATGTGGGGCTAGGGGAGCTTGATTTTGATACGAGTTAAGCTATAAAACTCCACCAGAAATGCACCTGTCGTATTTTTTCTTGTTACCGTGCTAGTCTCAGGGCCTACTCAAGTCAACATGACGACGGGCACAGCAGTCTTTGATGGCACGATGATTGAACCATCTGTTGATAACGTATGAAGGGCCGGCCCTCGCTTCTCAAATGTAAGGCTATCTGAAAGGAGCTAGATGGCACACTAGATCATCACATGGATGTACAGGATCTATAAAACGATATCGGAGTTAGATAAAGCGACGTTTTCGAATTGCTACATGACCCAATGGGAACTTCGGAAATTGAATTAATAATGAATTCCGAAGATTAGGGAGCAAAGTTTTCAAGGCCGACACCTACAGTGTAGTACATTGACCTTATCAAGTCACTGTTTTTACCAAGTGGAGTCAACAGTTCAAATTTTACATAGGATCAAGGATTTTTTCAATGAGTCTCATCTGTTCTTGATACATGATAATTTGATATGAAAGTGTACACATCGTGGGGTGTTTCAGGACGAATAAACTTTGAGGTTCATTAAGGTTCGTTCATCTCAAATGTGCTTGATGCATGCCAAACGGATTAGGCTAAAGTAGAACAACGATTATGAAAACGATCGAATATTCCGATCTCAGTGTTTCTACCTCCCAGATACCGAAGTTGAAAGCATATCTAGGTATTCACTCCCTTCAGAACGCCTTGATAAGCTTCAAGGAAAACCTGATCGGTGAAAAATCGGTTATATATTACTTAACGATCCGAGCTCTAAAACATATCAAATTGCGGCGAGCATGTACTTGTGCAATCTGGAAGTTTCTGATATGAGAAATCCATAGATAAAGGAGTACCGTAAGTTATTTGCACATTTTGATAAAGTACTCAAGGGTGAAGAATGGTTGAAATTATACTACTTTCGGTTGCGAGGCTTGTTGTACCCGCCATCGAAAGATTCTGCCATACTAATATTCCCACCCCCCTTTCCCCTTCCCCTTTTTCACTATTGAGAGAAGAAAGGACGGGTGAATTGAATTTCTTCCCACCGACCGTAGTATCTCAATTTTCGAAGAAGGAAGATGAGTGGTAAGATACACACTTGCTTTGAATTCTAATGGAGGGCGTAACAAAATTCAGACATTGTTCCTTCTGACATAATGAAGACATTGATTGCATCTCCGGTTCAGTAAACATAGCGAGGTCATCTTTCCACATCGCTGCTTTGCTCTAATCATCAATTTTGATTGAGCGTTATACCTTCTAGTGAATATTAATACACGCACGGAGCGTAGTCGCGATGATTTTATCCTTCCAGTTATCCTATGAAATATATGACCAAGTATTTAAATTTACTCTGTCAAAAGTTGTTACACTTCTTGTCTCTTCAGATAGTTGCTGGCTACAGAAACAAGACGGAATTTTACTAGATCAATTTTCCCTACACCATCCTATTTCGAAGTTTGACACATCAATTCTCTCTGAGATATGAAAGGCGTCTCAGGCTATTGTGAATCTACTCATTCAAGAATTGCATTATTCTCACATGTACACAAGTGTCATTTCAGATTCTCGAAATAAAACATAGTATTTCGAATGGCTCAGCCTGCGGTTCATTGTGTGATTCTAGCTTCGAAGTTCTGGACACATTATTATTTATTTTATAAATTCATCATCTTGAAACGAGTTGATGATTGAATCCATTCCAATATCCGTAATACTTTTAATTAATTAAAAGGAATTGAACATTTCAAATTTCCTAATCTTCAAACTACAGTCCGGACTATCTGACGGTGTGATCAGACACAGTCAAGAAGCTGCACGTATTGAAGATTCATTCAAAATCATTCCACATTTCAAGGGCTTCTCCCTCCTCGTTTTGGTTGTGGAAATACACCTTTCAAGCCGTAAAGTCCTCCTGCAACAGGAGGTGGGATTATAATTCTAAGGGGAGGTTGAGGCTGGACCGGATGCGGCTGGGGAGGCTGCTGTGGTTTGACAGGCTGAGGCTGGATAGTCTGAGGCGGTTGGCGAGAATGATCAAGTAGAGATGGCTGGGGGAGCTGTCGATCTCCTTGCAGAGTCGCTTGTCTTCCACTAGTCTTGCGTACAGCCGGTGAAGGTACTTCAGCCGAAATATGGCTAGCTCGGGCCCCAAGTGTTCCATTACGATATGGGGGGATAATAGGTGGAGGAACTAAGGGGTGAACTCTACTAGAATGGCGTGAAGTGTGCTCGCTAGGACCGGACCATCCCATTCCTCGATTCCCCCAGTAATAGAGGCCCGCGAGACCACAGACGGTACCTACAACCACAACCACAAGAATGGTACCAATCGTCGTAGATGATGGCATTTTCAAAGTATGTAAGAGTTTATTTATTTTTCGTGGGTTATATGATGAACGGTGGGAAGCTTTATTCACTGTATATACACACGGCACATCACGATGAGTCTGACAAAAGACTGTCTATCTTCATATACACCAAATCTTCTTTGGCTTCACAAATTACTCATGCGATGACCAGAGAATCGTGTCTTGTGAAAACAGCTTTCAAAATGTTGTGCTACTTGTTTTCCAGGATTAGGTGGCACATAGGATTCACAATTTGTTGGCCTATAGACAATGTTGCCAACAAACACTTAATCATCTTCATCTGATCAGATTCTTACAGAAAAAGGAAATGAACTGTAGAACGTTCTCCGAGTGTATTATTTCCATTATTCTCCCTAGATTCTGGGAAAGTTGCCTGGATTATAGACTCAGAGAATCAAGTGGGATATCAGTACAGAAATTACTCATTCATTCTGTCACTTGATAATTCTGGACTCCATCTCATCTACATAGAACCCCTTCAACGTTGTCGTCATTATTATTATCATCATTACATGAGAAATAGAGAAAGAGGCAAAGAGGTGTTTAGAAGAGATTATTTACAAGGCAGTAAAACAATTGAATGATGGAATCATAAAAATCTGGGAATCTCCATGGTAACACGGCTGAAGTGGTTGATATAGTCGTAGATCAGAGTAATCATATAAACCAATCAGAAGCACCACAATTATTGTTTACCAAAGTATCCGGGTTCAAATTATTTTGTTCGGTTTTCAACTCAATCGAATTGTCGAAATATCCTGAACCAAGGCCCGGAACTCTTTCAGTGTTACTTACTATTATAGTACTTCGTGCTAACGGAGCGTTTCGCCAACCCCACATCCGCTGGCCCCTTCATCTAGACTTGCCCTGAATCCCCATATTTTCCCCTCTCGATGCAGAGCTTAATCGTAGGACTATTACGATGTAGTTTCTCCAACTTGTTCCCCAATGACATACAACTCCATGGTGGATTACATAATGATGGACGATCTTCATTGATCAGATCAGTCCTTCTAAGACAACTCTCTGCCCAATGTGTCGATGTCTCAAATGCTTTTGCGAAATCAGAAATGCGTACTTTCTCTGAAAATCAGAGGTTTGTAAGAAATCATGGCAGTTTGAGGATTAGAGATAGAACTGACATCGGCACAAGATTATGATACGCCAATGCACGACAGACAGCGGAGGTCTCGTTGGCTTGGATTCAAGGCAAATTTGGCCCTAAGAATACCAAACATTGAAGATCATCGATTTGAAGTATGGTAGTGACCAGCCACCAGTTTTTCTTGTAGTTTGAGATTGCAATAGGAAAGGATATTCGACACTTTGAATAAGAAATTGCCAATATTGAGTGATAAGGGACTTATCAAGGTGGTTTAAGACAGACTATAATTATTGTTGTACGTATCAATAACATTGAATGATATCAGTAACGTTCTTTGTCAACAATGACTCCAGCAGAGCAGGAAAACTAGGACACCAAAAGTCTAGACTCTTTTCAATATTTGATATCAATTCAGAAAATGGCTATCCAGATACAAAAATTGAACAAACTTTTTTAGGCTCTCATACAATATGTATTCCTGAACTTTTATATCTTAATTCGAAAATGATATCTTGAAGAGGACAACTGCAATTTAGGTGTTTTTAATGTATGAACTCATCTTTGAGTGGTGTATTGTAAAGGAGACAAATCAATCCCATCTTCCTTTCTTACCTTAGCTTCTCATTCTCATTCTACATCCCTTCTTCCCACAAGGAGAATAAATCGTAGTAGTAGTAGCCGCATGTTGTCAAACTTTATTGATAGATGATTGTCGCTTTTCGTCATAGCTCAGTCCATGATCATTTGGTCTATCCTTTCATTGGCTCTGTTGTTACGAGTCCTATGGGTATGGGGACCGGCGGGTCTTGAAAGTCTTAGATAGTCGATCTCAAGTATCATAGCTCATTCCACTTAAACTTAAAGCCAATGTTTACCTACTTGCCTTTAGGTCTGGAACCTGAGTATGCTATTATATAGACTCCAATACACCGCTTCACTGCTGTTTTCTGTTCCAATCAACACAATACGCAAAGCTGCTCCATCTTGTAAATAATGGCTTCAAATAAACTGCCCAGAGCCTTTGGGAATGGCGACGATGAGAAGGAGGTCGTGGGTCTTCATGAAAATGCACCGTCTTCCGATCTACTACCTCCCGACCCAGATGCGCATTTGAGCGACGAGGAAAAGGCTGCTATTGTAAGATTATGGGCATGTCCATGGAATTCCGATAACATGCTGATTTGCTGTGCAGGATCGTAAGCTGGTACGAAAGCTCGATTGGATATTGATACCATGGGCAAGTGATCTTTAAATCTCCAGCATATCTACCGTCTAACTTCGACAGCTCTGTGTTCTCTACCTACTCGCCTTTCTCGACCGTTCAAACATTGGAAACGCAAAGATTGACGGCTTGCAAAAAGACTTGAACAACATGTCGACTGGTGATTACAATGCCGCACTTTCCATATTCTTTGTCGCGTATGCATTATTTGAGCCTGTTACGAACGTGATGCTCAAAAGATTCCGCCCGTCGATATTCGTACCAATCATCATGTAAGCAGTTTTGTGTTGCTCATACCGTGCACCAAAATCCCACTATGACAAAAGTTGGACACTGATATCATTACAGAATTAGCTGGGGCTTATGCATGACTTTTATGGGATTCGTCACGAACTGGTCTGGGTTGATGGCTGCACGATTTTTTCTTGGTCTCGCCGAGGCAGGTTTGTTTCCCGGTATCAGTTACTACCTATCTTGCTGGTACAAGAGATCCGAGTTTGGTGTTCGAATTGCAATATTCTTTTCCGCAGCTGCTGTATCTGGTAGTTTTGGTGGATTGCTTGCTGCGGCCATCGTTAAAATGGATGGTCTTGGTGGACTTCACGGATGGGCTTGGATTTTTATCTTGGAAGGAATCGTCACTGTCCTGGCTGGAATCGCTTCATTCTGGTTGGTTCATGACTTCCCGGAGAAAGCCAGGTTCCTTTGTGAAGCCGATCGAAACAGGGTTATCCGCCGTTTGCAAGCCAACGATCAGGCAGCAGGTCATGAAGATTTCAACAGAGAGATTATCTGGCAGGCATTCAAAGATTACAAGACGTGGCTCGCGATGACAGTGTACTCTGCTTGTTCCGTGAGTTTGTATGCTTTCTCGCTATTCCTTCCTACAATAATTACCCAGCTTGGCTACACAACAACCAAAGCTCAACTTCTCTCCGTCCCACCTTATGTAGCAGCAGCCATCTTGACAGTCGTGATTGGATTCGTCGCCGATCGTACCGGTCAACGAGGCTTGTGTAATATTACCGTGTCTTCTCTTGCCATTGCCGGTTTCTCTATGCTACTAGCTAGCGAGCAACCGGGCGTCAAATACGCGGGAACTTTCCTCGGCGCTCTCGGTATCTATCCTTGCGTAGCCAACACTATCTCTTGGATTTCCAACAACGTTGAAGGCTCTTACAAGCGAGGTGTTGTTCTGGGAATGATGATTGGGTGGGGTAATATTTGTGGCATCATCAGCTCAAACATCTATTTCCAAAAGCCCAGATATATTACCGGCCACGCTGTCGTTATTTCTTTCTTATCTCTTTTCTTGCTAGGCGGAAGCATCTTACTACGTTTCCTATTGAAAAGGGAAAACGGTAAGAGAATTAGGGGCGAAAGAGATGCCTGGGTCGAGGGCCTTAATGAGGCTGAGAAGAAGGCTTTGGGAGACAAGAGACCAGACTTCTTATACACTTTGTGATCTTATGGCATTCTTGTTTGGGTGAATGGAGTTCTATAGACGACAGGACAGATATAGATCTACAAATAATTGGGGATGCAAATTACATACGTTGCTTTAAAAGCCTTATACGTACGGATAGGTATACAGTTAAAGGGAAAGCTTTTAGGCTCCCCCTCCCCCCTCTCTTTCAACGCCCTATGATTGTTCCAAATGGTCCCATACAATCATTCTTATACCCTCATATTATTATATAATTGTATGATTTGGTTTAACAATAAAGAATTTACATTATGCAAAAACTCTTCATCAAAATCCCAATATAGTGATTTTCTCGCAGGCTCTAAAGCACTCGCTCTGCTGTTTGGAATCGAAATCGAGCGGGCAATCTAATACAAAGAGTACCGCAAGGCCACTAGACCTAGATTCCTATCTCTACTTTCACACTTGGATGAAAGACGTCCCTGTCGTGCCTCTCACACTTGGCCTGGAACAAGGTTTGAACAAGCGACCTGGAGCTTTCTATCAATTTGAGCACTATATGACTTACTAGCGTCCTGTGGTGCACCATCCCCGTCGCATCTCATTTAATAGTTGAAATTTAACAATGCCCTGCAGACGTTGATAAATTGATCATTCGCCAACCATGCGAGCCACCCTCAGCTGCAAATCCAGATGTTTCCATTCGGATGTGTACCTAGATGTGTACCTGGATTGAAGTGTTACAGCGATTAGAGCTGCCAAAATCAGGTTCTGATGCCGGAGTTTGCTGACGGGGAAATGTTGTATGGAAACCATTGGTGTATCGATGTAGGAGTTTTTGGAGGTGTTCTGTAAAGAATCTATTAATTTGCCAATAGATGCTTTTGTGCCATTTACGCCCAATCATGATGATGACTTTTTAAAAGAGGTTTTGGTGGGTGCAAGATGATAATGCTGGATTGATTATGTAATCCACTTTACGCCTGTCGCGTCGTCGCGTCTCCTTGATATCAGTTACTACTTCAAATTAATTCCCTCCATTGCAACGAAATATCTCGGGACCCTGCCATGATGGTCAAACCAAATTCAACTCCGGCTAAGACGCAGAAATCAATATCTAGTTTCTTTACTCCAAAGTCTAGTCAAAAACCTCAGGATTCAAGCTCGCCACCTGCTACGAAAGCCCCAGGAAATCTGCATGACGCTGCTAGCAACGAGAGAACGGACGAAGCAGCAAAAGCCACCGGGAATCGTTTAAAGAGAGTTCTAGAAGAAGATGAAAGCGGTGGAAATACTAGAGCAAAGGAAAGACCATCCAAACGAGCAAAAAGTGTTGAAGTTGAGGAGGAAGATGACGAAAGTTATGCTCTGCCGGCCGCCGATACTCGAAAGACATCCTCTAGCTTAACACGAGGCAAGTCAAAGTCATCACTCCGAACCAATAAATACATGTTTTCAGGGTCAAGTCAAGGAGCCACAGAACGTTCAATCGAGGAGGGACCTGAAGACGAATCAGAGAAAGCGCGGAAAGTCGAGTTGCACAAGAAGTTTGTCAAGAAATTAGGACATCCAGATAGTCTCAAGCGGATTATACATGAAGACGATGCAGCTTTAGAAGTGGGAGACGAAGAAGGGGAAGAGGAAGAGGAAGCGCCTGTGCCTGTGAAAAATAAGAAGAAGGGTGCAAAGACGGGTAAATTGACTCCAATGGAGTTACAAGTTCTCGACATTAAGCGCAAACACATGGATACTCTGTTGATTGTGGAAGTTGGCTACAAATTTAAGTTCTTTGGTGAAGATGCAAGAACAGCAGCAAAAGTGCTCAGTATTGTGTGCATACCGGGCAAGTTTCGATTTGATGAACGTAAGCTATTCGTTCTTGAATCTACGTGATGATATATTTCTGACGCGAACTAGATCCTTCGGAATCGCATCTTAATTACTTTGCATCTGCAAGCATTCCAGTTCATCGACTCCCGGTCCACGCAAAGAGGCTCGTTGCTGCAGGTCACAAAATTGGTATTGTTCGACAAACGGAGACAGCTGCATTGAAGAAGGCTGGGGATAATCGGAATGCTCCTTTCGTCAGGAAGCTCACGAATGTTTACACTAAAGGCACATACATTGACGATATTGACGGATTAGACTCGACTGATGCACCGTCTGGTGGTACTCCCGCAACTGGTTACCTTCTCTGCATAACGGAGACGAAAGCTAAAGGTTGGGGAACAGACGAAAAGGTCGAAGTTGGTGTATTGGCTGTTCAACCTGCCACCGGAGATGTCATATATGATAACTTTGAGGATGGTTTCATGCGGGGCGATATCGAGACACGATTATTACATATTGCCCCTTGCGAATTACTCATAGTTGGGGAACTTACAAAGGCTACCGACAAGCTTGTACAACATCTTTCGGGTAGTAGTACTAATGTCTTTGGTGATAGAATAAGAGTTGAGCGTGTTGGAAAGTCAAAAACTATGGCTGCCGAATCTTATTCTCATGTGGCCCAGTTTTATGCGGACAAACTGAAAGCCCATCAGAGCAGCAACAATACTCGTGAGCAGGAGCTTTTAGAGAAAGTTTTGAAACTTACTGAGCCAGTTACAATTTGTCTATCTGCTATGATTACTCATATGACCGAATACGGATTGGAACATGTATTTGATCTCACCAAGTACTTCCAATCATTCAGTGCTCGATCTCATATGTTGTTAAATGGGAACACCCTCACGAGCCTCGAGATCTATACCAACCAAACAGACTTCACCGAAAAAGGAAGTCTTTTTTGGACACTGGATAAAACTCAAACAAAATTCGGCCAAAGACTACTTCGAAAATGGGTTGGCAGACCTCTCCTTGACAAGCAGCGCTTGGAAGAGAGAGTCGCTGCAGTGGAAGAATTGAAAGAAAACGCAAATACCCCAAAAGTAGACAAACTAAATGCCACCCTTCGGGAAGTTAGATCAGATTTAGAGCGGAGTTTACTTCGCATATACTATGGCAAATGTTCACGACCGGAGCTCCTCACAGTTCTCCAGACAATGCAAAGAATTGCTAATGAGTTTGCACATGTCAAAACACCCTCGGATGCAGGCTTCGACTCGAGCATTCTCAATGAAGCGGTTGCATCTCTTCCCGCAATTGGTGAAATAGTAATATCCTTCCTCGACAGGATCAACGCCCAAGCCGCCCGGAATGATGACAAATATGCATTCTTCTTAGAGCATTATGAAACTGAAGCAATAGGTGATCATAAATGCGGCATCGGAGCCGTCGAACAAGACCTCGAGGCACACCGCATGGTAGCTGCTACCAAACTGTCCAAGAAGACGCCTGTCACATATGTCACGATCGCTGGTATTGAATACCTCATCGAAGTTCCTAACACTGATCTCAAGCATGTGCCCGCTTCCTGGGCCAAGATCTCAGGCACAAAAAAGATGTCTCGTTTTCACACCCCCGAGGTCATCAAATTTCTCCGCGAACGTGATCAACACAAAGAATCTCTCTCTTCCGCCTGTGATGCCGCATTTTCTACTTTCCTCACCGAAATCTCCACTCACTACGCCCTAATCCGCGATACCATTTCTCACCTCGCCACCCTCGACTGTCTTCTCTCTCTCGCAAGCGTGGCTTCCCTTCCGGGATACTGCAAACCGACCTTTACATCCTCAACCGAAATCTCCGTCATCGGCGGCCGCCACCCCATGGTCGAACAACTCCTCCCCTCAACCTACATCCCCAACGACACATCTCTCTCCACCTCTCCCGATCATACACGCGCCCTTCTATTAACCGGCCCAAATATGGGCGGTAAGTCTTCATACGTGCGTCAAGTAGCATTAATATCTATCCTCGCGCAAATCGGCTCTTACGTACCTGCTGAATCCGCCAGACTGGGTCTTCTAGATGGTGTCTACACACGAATGGGAGCTTATGACTCACTATTTACTGCACAATCCACATTCATGGTTGAGCTTTCTGAGACAGCATCGATATTGAAATCAGCGGGTCCTAGATCTCTCGTTATTTTAGATGAATTGGGACGAGGAACTAGTACGCATGATGGAGTTGCAATAGCAGAAGCGGTTTTAGATTGGGTTGTTAGGGAGACTAAGTGTTTGTGCTTATTTATTACGCATTATCAGACTTTGGCAAGTGTGGCAAGAGGATTTGAAAAGGGAAAAGAGCTGAGGAATGTGCATATGAAATTCACCGCTGAGAGAAATGGAAGGCGAGTTTCTAATGCAGATGCGGACAAGGATAACGATAACGATGAAATTGACGAGGAGATTACGTTTTTATACGAAGTCGGTGAAGGTGTTGCACATAGATCTTATGGTTTGAATGTGGCTCGGTTAGCGCGTGTTCCGAAATCTGTACTTGACACTGCCGCATCTAAATCACGAGAGCTGGAGACACAAGTGAAACAGAAAAAGTTATTGGGACTGTCTAATATGATTTCGGGAGTACTAGAGAATGGTACCGACCAGCTAGATCAGCTTATGATCGGTATGGAGCAGTTGTAAAATAAATATATGATACCAAGTCAAAAAATTAGATAGCAATGCAGAACCAGCATACCCGCGCACCGTGACCAGCTCTTTAACGCCTCATTTCCACTTAAAATAATTGTAGAATGTTAATAAAAAAAGAACAGAAAGAAAGACTTTCGTATATAATATGCCTCCTCCGATAAAAATTCGACCACAACAATGGCCTGCTATAACAAATCTCCCTCGAAAGTCAAAACGCCTTCATGCGGTAATGTATGGGGTCATGGCGATTGAAACGTTATATAAAGTAGAAGATCCCAAGATCACATACCAAAATGCGGCATGCTGATATTTGCACCATTGGTGATTGGGTCTGAAAGTTGTAAATGGTTGCTAGGTAAACGTGATCCATGGCTGACCGAGCTCAAGTTGCCATGAAAACCTTGGCCGAAAGCATTCATTGGTTTGTTTTCCTGGCTCATTTGGGAAAAATCCGAGTGATCACCCCCATATGAGAAAGATCGAGGGTGGTGATTGTAGAGTGGGTTGTACATTGATGAATTATCAAAGAACATATGAGCTGGGAAGCCGTGGTGAGGAGTCGAAACAGTTCGTCGGACATGGATATCAGATTGACCGTTGTCTTTGGAGAACATACGCATTGCAGTTGGTTTAACCACTGGTGTGGGAGAAATCTGGTTACCGATATCTACGTTTGTGAAGCTGGTTGAGGCACCATCCGAAAAGTCGAACCTATGATCTTCTAATGGGCTTTCTGTACGACCTGGGCTAATCTCAGGGGCATCCTGAAAAACGTTGAATGAACGCTTCTTAGCCCCCATCTCTTCCATTGTCATTCTAAACTCCTCATCTTCCTCATTGCTTGGAGTGAATCGAGCGCCGAATGCCAATGGGTTGAGCGTGGGTGTTGATTGCAAGGCAAGTTGACCAGCAGGCTGACGTGTTCTAGCGGATACTTGTCGCTTCTCAGGACTTCTAGCCAAGTTTCTTGATGGTCGACCGGCTCTGAGACGGGGTACATTGACGCTAACATCTGCCAAGGCCGCTTTGCGAGTTCTTCGTTTCTTTGGAGTGGGGTCGCGAATCTAAGCGATTTGATATCAGCATGTGATGTTGTAACATAACCAAATCAGCCATGATCTTAAATAACGTACAGGACTAGTCTCAGTCGAAAGGGGACCGAAAATATGTCTGGAGGTTCGGAATTCTCCATCTGGGTGGTAGGAAACTTCAGTGGGTTGAACCTCCGCAGAAGCAGCCATCATTAATTCAAGAATTGAGCCATCTTTTCTCTGATTTCGCATTCGCTTCATTTCGGCAGTGGCAGAATCGAAGAGATCCATGCCGGGCCAGAATACACCCTTCAATTTTGCACTGTCGGAAAGCTTCTCAGTAATTTCAGCATCTGCCTCCTCCTTTAATGGCGTAGTGAGACTATACGAACCTGAGTTAGTATGATGATTTTTCAAGATGAGACAGATAGTTGGCTTACTTGGTGGTATCCGATACAGTTCCTACTGCCGAGGGTGTTTTTTGAAGTGTATAGCCTGGAATCTGACGCCGAGAGGTTGGTGTTGCATACACAGCACTATGATCCCACTCACTTCCCATGTCAGAGTTAGAATTGGATGTAGATGTATTATTATTATTATGGATACTGTTGTTTGTTGCAGTTGGCCAAAGATGCATTCTTGGAACAGGAGCTCGAAACATGGGTGCCAGATTGGCCTCGTTATCAAGGAGATTGTCTTTTTCTTTCTTGATTCTCGTTTGCCCGGGCTGTTTGAGTTAGTGTCAGTACAATTGAGCAGCTTCCATTCGCAAAAAGAGAATTACCAGTGCCTTGCTGTTCCTGGTCTTCTTATCCTTGGCAGCTTTCTTCTGATCTTTTGAAGCAAGTCTCTCGGACAGTAATCGTTCGAGATCATAGTTGTCGTACCAATCTTCGAAGTTGTCCAGTTGAATCTTTGCTGTCAATTCTGACGCAGCTCGAATTTTAAGCTTAAAATAGTTGGATAAATGTGCTTTGGAAGATGTATGGGTGAGAAGATGAGATACATCGGAGAATTGAGGATTCTTTGGGCAAATACTGCAGTGCAGTGGTATATTGGTGTGGTTCTTCGACATTTTTGTTGCAGCTACCCATCCATATTCATTAGTAATTGTGTGATTGCACAGAAGTTGAAGGTACACGGATATTGTCAGATTTCCAAAAAAGAACGAGAGAATCTCTGCAGATGCCGTCCTATGCGGTTTCAATTGAGGAAACCGCAGAAACCAACCCAATTTTGTACAGGAGGGGCAACTATCCGTTCTTTCTATGCCATGAACAGTATATTTGGACTCGAAGCAACAATTAATGTAGCTCAAGGGTATTGCGTTGTGTTAAAGATCGAGCGGGATCAAAACTCACAGATTATTCTTAATAAATGCTCCAGCTCCTGATTGTCGATGGGAATGAGCAAAGGTAGCAAGTCGTCGATTACACTTCTCGAAATCTGTGTGAAGAAGATGGCTTCCTCAAGATAGGACAATTGAGAAAGAAAGGACTTGCATACGACGAAGAGTGATGATCGACGGAAGGAAGAAGAGGTGACAACGATCGAGAATTATGATTTATGATAAAGAAGAAATGCAGAAGGTGCGTTGGTGGTTGGTGGTTGCTTTAGTGGAGTATTGAAAATCCCGCAAGAGACAATCACGTTCAAAAAGTTCTTGCTATATCGGATCAAGTTGAGTTTTGCAATGGAGATGGGACTGAACTGGAGAAAAGAATATCAAGGTGTATGTATGAGGATATTTATGAGTATTGGCCTTTTGTAATTTATACAATGGATAATAAAAGGAATCAAGGTAATGTAGAGATAAAGGTCAAGGCTGGAGATTGAATTGTTTTTAGATGGTGAAAGCTCTTGAATTCTACTGTGGGGGGAGGATGGTATACCACTGTCCCTGTTGCTTCAAAGATGCGAATCCGGATTGAGGATATAATAGATAAGGAAGCAATAGGAAATATAGGACAACTCATTGGAATTTATCCTTATGGCGTTGCCATTGAACGGATATGCCATTGAATGGATAGAGTGGTTCTGGTTGAAACTCATAATTCAAGTCGAGATGCTGAACAACTGAACAACTTCAGGAGGAGGACAACGACATATCTTCTTGTTATGTCTTTACTATGTTTTCACCTGTCGAAACAACGATGGCTCAATAAACAATACTTGAAATATGGTTTCTATCTGCTATCATCCCTCTCGTCCTTCTTGTTGTGTGTGTTTCGAGACAAAAACCATATGGAAATACTCGAGAAAGTTCCTGTGATAACAAGATGATGCTCATTTTTTGCCAACTGACTAATATAAATAATAGAGCCTTTCCCCTGCCTTCCTCTGTGGTAAGAATAACCATATATGAGAGTGAGAGTGCATCTTGCTCGAATTACAGTGGCACTTCCATGGTTTTTCATGTCATCGGCCCTCATTCTTTCTCATCATTTCACTTTACCTTCGATTCTAGCTGAATCGCAACTCTACAGACAATAAATCAATGATGAAAAGTATTAAGAGTATGAAGTTTTGATTGACGCTCACATCATGTTTCTTCCATTTCATGTACCATTGGCATTTGAGTGTTTATGCTACGATTAAGCCATAGACACCTCATAGTAAATGAATTGCTATTCTCCTGCCTTGTATCCTGGTACCACTTTTGACACGATACAAGGTTATTAGATGGCAGGAGTGGAACGAAGGTAATACTTTGCTACAATAAGGAATCACTAATAAAGAGATTATGTTGCTTGACTAACTTCTGTAGTCAGATCGGACGTTGAGTATCGATGAATCTATGTGAAAAGTCGAACCTACGAGAAGCTTTTTTCCCCTCTACTTACCGAGAACACCCAAAGTTACAAAGGTTCGATGGACAGATCAATGGGAATACTCTCACCCAATTCATAATTCATAATGTCATTAATGCAGAGATATCTTAGGGTTGCCCTAGCACTCGCTCAGTTATTCGCTTCGGCATACAGCTAGAAGAGGTCAGCCGGTGAAAGTAAAAATGTCAACGATCTGGAAACTCACTACATAGGATCGACCTCTTCGACACCAGGGAACCCTAGAAGAGATAAGCCGGCAACGCCGAAGCAGGTGTGGAAGACATCGACCATATCACCTGGTCTATCGGCAAAGCCACCTTCCTCTGTGTCCTGACACTTCAGGATGAAGTTGGTGAGTTTCTCTCCATCAATCCAGTGTAGCCTCCCAATCATAGCTAGACTCGTTGCAACCCACCAGCTGTAACAAACATCTTCTTTTTTCTCGGGTCTGCCATTCAGCCCGCCGCACTCTAGTTGCCTCTCACTCAGCCATCTACCCAGCTTATCAATGTTAACCACGTCGAGGCGCTTCGCAATTGATAATGCACCCAGACATGCAAATATTTGTCCCGAATGAGATTCAGCTCCAGGGCTAACCCCATAACCTCCATCAAAATTCGCACACGAAATGATGTAGTCCACTGCCTTTTTAACATCCACCAAATGTAGGGAGTTTAGCAGTGAAAGTGCATTGAACGCTGCATAGAGGAATCTAGTGTCTTCCTCGCCCCACTCATCGCCCGCAAAGGTTCCTGTATCCTTATTTTGTAGGTCCGCAAGATCTGCGCATCGGAAGCATTAATGGTAGCCCCTCGAATCACATGCATGAAGATACTCACATTTCCCAACTAAATCTTTTCCCTTACCATCCAAGTTCTGCTCGAGATCTTCTACCGCATCTACCATCACTAGTGACTGCACGGCACTAACTGTATATAGTAAATGTGCATCATGGCCCGGGGCAGCTCCAAAACCACCATTCTTGTGCTGGCAGCTTAAAATGAAATCAATTGTTTCCCGTCTCGGCAGCGCATCAGGTCGACCAAGCAGATGAAGTGCAGTGAGTCCCCAGTAGAGTCCATTTATTCGCAAATGTTCGGTGTGCCAATACTCGAGTTCATCTTTGCGCTACAAGCAGGAGATGTCAACAAGTGCAGGTGGAGATACGAGGAGGGTGGATACCTACGGAGTCGAGACTCTGTATATATTTTACATGGGACTCGATAGCGAGCTGAAGCTCCTCTGGCAGAGCGGCAGAACCTGCTCGACCCGGCCCAGATACGAGAGCCATGATCAAAGAGGTGTGTTATTTTGCTGAAGGTATAGATTATTGTGACCTCGAGGAACAAGTCTACCAAGCTTAAGAGAATGACCCCACCTCGGGAAGGTTGCTGACAAATCACCATCGGACTTGGTCCTGACATCTTTCGGAATTTGTACAATCACTCGAAGCAATTGGGATGGATGTGTCTGTTCCACGACTCAAAGCTCGCGTTTAATATAAAATTTCGATAATCTATTCGTTCAATGTCTCCAATATACAGCAACTTTTTTTTCTTGCTTTCTGCCTCTTGCTTAATCTGCTTACATGAAATTCTCTCAGCTCATAGCCCCGTCCATCTAACCATAAAATGTACCACAACTTCAAAGTCAAGCGGAGAAATTCACATTACCTTCATTAAATAGGGTTTACATTCCCTTTGGAAACTATTTCAAGCCTCGAAATACCATTCGTCGATTTCCAATGAATCTAAATCTATCCTACCATCTCGTCGACCAGGTCGTCTTTCGAACCAGATTATGTCTAAAACGCTGTCATTACCAGACAAACGATTGCTCTGGATCTTGTCATATCTTATTTCTGGAGTGAATTTGGCTCATGGGAGATGCTTATGACGAGAATCATTCTAGGTTTGTTCTTTTAGCATCACAACACTGCTCTAGGAATACGGGCATCGCCATGTTCTGCTTTAACAACCGCAAGTGTCTTCACGCTACATGGCAAAACGATCACGCTACCGACATGTAAAGCCACTTGATATCGGGGCGGCTTGGTCGTGATTTGAGTAAAAGTGGTCGGCAAGCGCTCGAACATTTGCGGGCGTACAATCAGCTTTGCATGCGATAGTGACTTCGATACATGAGGTAATGAGAAAATATGTCTGGAAATTTAGCCGTCTCATCCTCGTGAGGGGTTCATCCTGAGTATTGTACCTATTCCTCTCGTCATTTCGGTAACTGCGCTTTTGTAGTTGTTCGAGGCTATTTAAAGTCCTTGCCGCATGCATTGTCGGCTTTGGAAAGGCTGGTTTTGTGTTGAAGATTCTGCAAAAGAGTCGTGGAATATTTGTGGTAGATTCAAAATGTGGTAAGGGACAGCTAAAATGAGTCATATCCAAACACATACTGTGATCAGAAGATGGTGATTGTATGAGCGGATAGGCGTGGCCTGGGCGAGACTGCGTTTGAATATGTGCAGTCTTCACGATCCAATACAGTGGCTAAGTTCGAAGCCAAAACGGCCCAAAGAAAGTATCTCATTGGTGCGTGGAGTGTTCCTCCGGATCGATCCGACATATTTACGCATTTCTGCCAACCGCAAGTGAAGTATGGGAGATGAGCTGCCATGGTTTTTCTTGAAGCATTCAAGTGAATGTATCAGATGAAAATTAGGGATTAGGAATCGACTTTTCATCTCTTAATTAAGTAACCAACTCTAAAGTTCGCACAAATGCAACACATGGATGAGATATCGCACAAGCACTGCCCGAATTGCTCTCACAATATATAGTGCAGTTATAAAACGGGTGAAGGATCAGATAACTACTGTCGAACTCTGATTGAGGAGCACAGACGAGTTGAATTGCTGTCTCACCTTTCAACACTCAGATTTAATTTTTGATGTGAATACCTGAGATGATTTGATAGCTTTTTTGTCGATATCTTTTCAACTCTGGTTTGCAACCTCAAAGAAAGGACGGGCAGATCCATTGCATATACTTCCAAGTTCTCCAAGCAATTCTACTTTTGAGTGGTTTTGAGGGGTTGGGAAAGAATTGAGATGAATATCATTAGTAAATCATCTTTGTGTGATGATAGACGATTGCCCGAAATTTGCCAGCGCATGCTTCTTTACAGTGGACGAAGTACTTTTGACTTGGATTCTCTGAAGATCAACTAGCGGTAAGACTTATATCATGAAAGAAGGCGATTTGTGTTCTTGAGATTCCCACTACATTCTATCTTCTTAATCACTAAATATAAATTCTATTGAAAGGCAGTAACTCGCGTTTGACAGGAGTACGGAACTCAGTCAAATTTTTAGGGCTCGTAATTCAACCAATCTCATCGGAGGGTTGTTGACAACCGCCCTTCCAAGTATATAACCAACGGTCAAGATGGGAGAGTGACAGTATTGTCAGCAAGGAGGCCGCTGACAGTGGGTTTGATGTACGTAAAATTTGCTGCATGCTATCAGTTCTAGGCGGAGACGGAAATCTTACTTGTTCACGGAGTAGTAAAACGTACCGGATTGCTGGGATTTTATCAAACCTTACCTTTTTTACGGACTTGAAAGAATGTTAGTATGGTCAACTCTTACATCATTCGATGCCATGCCTTGAACTATCTCAACTTCCCCTGCAAGATGCTTTGTGTAAGCTGACTGTAGATTTCTATTGGTTTTCACATTTACCTCACTAATGAGCCCGGAACATCGGATTCACAATGTATCCTACCGCGTTGAATCAATTAAAGATTCCTAATACGAACAGCTGATCTGTTAAGCTCTTACATAAGTAGGAGGGCAAGAGACTCAGTATGCCAAATTTGCAGTCAAGTCGAGGTTTTCAATCATTCTATTCCAAATATTTGCAATTATGGTCAATTCTAAACCTACACTAGTTTTCATCCCAGGCTTCTGGCATACTCCAGAAGGATTTACACCTCTCGCCAAAGTTCTGGAAAAGGAAGGCTATCCCTCTGTTCTGGTCAACTTACCCAGTGCAGGCGCTCATCCCGGTCACCCTGACTTCTCACAAGATGTGGCCGCAATTCGCAAGATCATTACCGAATTAGCCGATGAGGGTAAGGAAATCATGGTGGTGATGCACTCCGGTGGAAGTGTCAGCGGCAGCGAAGCTTCCCGTGGCTTGGGTAAAAAGGAACGCCAAGCTGAGGAAAAGAATGGCGGGATAGTGAGAATTATTTATATTGGCATTCTATTACCCGATGCAGGGAAGACTATGTTTGAGACATTTCAAGGCGTGGTTTCGAGCCCAGATTTGGATCCGGATTTTGTGATTGATCAGGATCAGAGCTTTCACGTCTTTGCTGAGGTGTGTTTTGATATGCCTTCAAAGATAATGCTAACGTCCCGGCTAGGATGGCACTTCAACTATCACTGACGGCGATACGAGATTTTATGATGATCTCTCTGCAGAAGATGCGAAATATTGGAGCAGCAAGTTGACCTCGCTTTCGCTAGGGTGAGTGGAATGGCTAGTCGTGAGGGGTACTCTTACTGACGTGCTATTTAGAGTTGGAATGTCTCCATTGACCTACGAAGCTTGGAAATACATACCTTCAGCGTATATCATGCCCCTGCAAGACAAAAGCATTCCGTTGAAGCAAGTTCGGCAGATTGTAAAGGAAGCAAAAATTGAGATGATGTTTGAAATAGAGACAGGTCATTGTCCATATCTTGTACAGCCAGAGACAGTAGCTGGTTTCATTCGAAAGGCAGGAGGAGAGATTATTTGATTACTATTAGAAGAGTTGGAACAGTTGCCTCTGTCGACCAAACACAATTCGCCCTTCTTTCATGATATCAATTTCATAGTCTTCAGGGCACCCTCCTTTCCCTGTGTCTATTACCGATTTACTTACTGAGACAATACTCACAGTGTGGATTCTGCCTTTTTTTTACACAACCCCAAAGAAAACCTATTAAGCAGATTATGCGTTGTTCAAATAGACATCATCTTCAAAGCTTACATTAATACGGTGCACATATCCCAGGCTACTGAGCATTGCGTGGCTGACTACCGACTGTGAATAGCAAGAATTGTTTCGAATGCACAACCTCCGCATACCAGTACAAAGTGCCGGGGTATCATTGGGTGCGAAACGCTTTTTACTGGTTCAATTCTCAGGGATGATATCTTGCAACGAATCGTAGGTCTACCCAGGTTCGAGAGGCTGGTTGGCGCCGCTTTTAATATATCTTGACGTGCTTAAGGCGGCTCTAGAATACGGGAATCGGGCACCTTCGAAGTCCGATCAGGTCAACTAACGGCGGAAGAGCGGTCGTGGAAACTTCAACAATTTAATCCATACTGGAGAAGCTTGATAAGCATAGAGGTAGGGTTCAGTAGGTACTATTCCTTCAAGTCTATAAATTCGTCATTTCATGCTTCAATTGCGTTCATTACCAGCGGACCAATCTCTTACCCTGAACTTGATATATCTTTACTCATCATGCAGCCCGACGAGAAACCATGCGCCGCACCGCAAAGATTCTGGGACCTATACACTCCCAAACCACCAGTAATCGTTTCCGAACCAGCCAAAGTGCCCCAGACTTCGACTGCGCGATTGGAATCGAGTGCTGTGCCGCTACTTTCACCAGCATTAGACGACCGAGAAGAAGCAAAGACCGTCCTCTATCTAGCCTATGGCTCCAATCTCTCTGCCGAGACCTTCAAGGGGAAACGCGGCATTAAACCCTTGAGCGCGGTCAATGTTCATGTTCCTGCAATCGATCTCACATTCGATTTATGCGGGATACCTTACACGGAACCTTGTTTCGCAAATTGTCAATATAAGAAAGACCAATCAAAGTCTCCTCGGACAAAAGATTACCACAAGACAAGATGGCATAAGGGATTGGTTGGTGTAGTCTACGAAGTGACTCGTGAGGACTATAGGACTATAATGGCTACCGAAGGAGGTGGCTCAGCATATAAAGAAGAAATTGTGGAATGTTTTGTTCTTCCCAAAGGTAGCAAGACTGTGGACCCAAATCCTAGTAGCATACCATTTCGGGCACACACTTTACTCTGTCCGTTCAACAGCAAAGATGCGAATCGCATTGTTCGCCCAGATCCAAACTATGCGCAACCATCTGCACGATACCTGAAGTTAATAACAGATGGAGCTGAGGAGCATAATTTACCGGAGGAATATGTCGATTACTTGCATGGCATTAGATCATATACAGTGACGACAATTAGGCAGAAAATAGCGCAGATCATTATCATGACATTTATAGTGCCTATTGTTGTGACGTTATTTGGACTGGGGAGGATTTTTGCAGACAAGAATGGCAAGCTCCCGGATTGGCTAGCTAACGCATTGCGCACGTTATTTAGATTCGTTTGGGTGGCTTACGATAGAATTCTGATGGATATATTTGGCGATGGAGAGAGGACAATAGAGAGGAATGGGAATGATATTGAAGAGATGGATTTGGATAAGAGGTGGGACGAGAAAAAGGTATCTCTTCTGTGAGTTTAACAGTGGATGACATTGGGCGTCAATTTAGAGCAGTGCACATTTGTCAGGTGTATATCGGGTGTAGCATAAAAATCGTATTATAGAAGAAATAGCTAATGTATTTTTGGTATATGTGTCCGCTCGGAATGCCACATCGGCTGCTTTCGCTCAATTATGATAGTATCATCCAAACATGCACGCAGTTTTCCATCAATACCGTGTACTGTTCTATTCGTCTAGCGTTTTGTGATGATATGCTGTTCATACCTCAGCACAGAGTGGGATAGGAATCAAGTAGTCAAACGCTGCCGAATTAAGTTTCAGGTATGTATCCCCTCAAAACATTCGAAGATTTTGGGGGAAAAATGAACAGAAAGACGACGGCAATCGGCAAGCTCTGCTCCCGACTCAGTATCGGAAACCCTTACTACCTGGACCTCTGTGCTGTTATCATCGGACGAGACAAACGCTTCTTCAAATAAAACATCTCAATTGCCCCCTGCCTTTCTGCCAACAACATTGACTAGTAGCATACTTATATAAGCACCCTTCTGTACCTCCTGCGCCGCCTGTCCATACTTTTCCAATACATATCTTGACCCTTCTCCTGAAATATTTGCCAATTCTTTTATGCCATTCATATGCATTGAAGTCCATGCACAAGCGATATCGGCCTCGGGTTCGAGAAGTTGGCTATCCAGAACTGTTATTCCTCGTTCTTGGAAGATGGAGCTGAGTTGGCGTATCCACCTATGGCATGTTAGGATACAGTCCAGTAGCATACTGCTCAAGAAGGAGAAAGAAGATGGGATGGTACTCAAAACTGGTGAATTTCTTCAAAGGAGATCCATACATCCATCTCATCAACTCTTTAAGGTTGCTGGTTGATAAGTCCGGGGTAGCAGCTTTGCATGCCATCATGCTGAAATCCACTTCTTTCCACTGGATATATCCACCTGGTCCTAAATACGACAATGTCAGTTCACTTTTCACAATATGTCTCTCTTCAGGAAAGTAGCGAACTTAACAATGTCAACACATTGTCTAAAACATATCTTGGATCTCCGCCAGGGATCACGACACAGAGAAGACTTATGTGAACCACATCATATTGGCCCCTCAATCTCTCTGGAACAGGTCGGAAGATATCCATAATATCTAGTTTGACATTTGGAGGGAGTAGTGCTGAATGAGGATATTGATTAGTTGAGATGTCGAAACCGTCTAGTTGTGCGTTCGTCTTTGATTTCGCAAGCTCTTTTGCTAAATCTATAAGCCAGATTCTCCAGCAACATTAACTTTGTACACAGAGAATGTTCGACACACAAGAGCGCTTACCCTGTTCCACATGCTATATCAACAATCTTGATGTCTTGCTTGATTGGAATGCTGGGATGTAGAAGATGTCCGGTTAGTCTTTGCCAGAGCCAATGTTGGACATAGAGGCTTGATCAGTCAGCGTGTGAGAGCAAAGTTGGAGTTCTAAGATTCAGACTAACCGGGAAGAGCCCAGCGGACTTCGATCAAGGACATAATCTTCTTCGGCGGCTGAAGTCATCCTATCGTTCGTTGCTTTTGTAACGGGAGTTTTCCAGCAATTGAGATTGAACAGATGAAGAAATTTGAGTAATCCACCACCAGATTGAGCTGTCAATAAATCGATATCGATATGAGTGACTAGTCATCATCATGTGTTACCCGAGGTAGCCAAGTTCGTGTCCTTACTTCCACACTTTAAGTCTCGAACACAATACTACTTACTAATTGCATTACACACCTCAATGCACCAATGCGTAGCAAGTACGAGGGCGTGTCTTTGATGAGTGCTGGGCAAAATAACCGAACTCACTAATATCATTAATATTTATTATGTGATTTTTATAATGAATATAACTTTATAAATATTGATAGCTTTATTTTATCAAATTTATATATAAATCTTGATATAAAAAATTATTCAAATTTGAAAAGATTTTTCAAATACTATTTTTATTTCAATTGCTATTGAATTCAAAAATAGGTAAGTTTGTGTTTATTTTGATGAGGAAATGTTTCTGTGCACAAACCTGGCAATCATCAAAAACACGCCCTCGTAGTACAATATCCACTATCAAAGTTGAGGCTTTTTTTTCTTTCATATTTAGCAGTCTAATATTCAAATCTCGGTTCATGAGCTTCGTTCTGAACAGGTATTGCAAAAGGTAAATAGGGCATGGAATTGCCTCGCCACGCTTTCCTATGCCGTCACCAGCCACAGGTCAAAAGCATTTTTTCCCAAAAGCAACTCGTCGACAATTGAATTCAGTTCTTATCGTTTCACTTCGCTAACCAGTGACAGTTCTGACACTTCCGGAATATATCTCTCTTCTTATCAAATATCGAGATATAATATCAATCGGTTTCTCACACACGGGGTTCTGCTCAGAGTACTAACCATACTTCGGATTCAGAGATCTACATGAAACAATATCATCAATTGTATTGTTCCATTGGGATGGCACTTGTTGTCCCAAGTACAGTACTTTATGTGAATTTTTCGAATCACAATAATTTTTGAATTTTACATTTAATCTTTCAATTCTTTCGAATCTTTGAACAATTTTAATTATTTTGATTGATAGTTTTTATAATTTCTTAGATGTTTTTTTCCATATATCCTTAATATAAATCAAATAACTTTTTTTTAATTTTCTTTTAGATTTGTATTAATATTTATTTTAGATATCATATTTTTTTCCCCCTTTTGATAAATTACATTAAAATATTAATTAACAAGTTTGAGATTTAGAAACTGCTTTGGATTGAAAACTCCATATGAAATGTTATACTCCAGTTATACACTATAAAAGCTAGAAAGGGTTTGGAAGGAATGTCTGAATCTTGTACCAGTTCTCGTAGCTACTAACCAAAAAAATGTCTCCTCGAGAGCAGATGAAGCTGATGGCATTTTATCGAGATGAAAGCTTGACCTTGAAGGCATCTGAAAACTCAAGAGATTGTAGTGCCTTTTGGGAGTGCAGTAAGTCCTTGTTTTATTAGGTACCTAGACATCAACGTTAGATGGAGAGTTGAAGGGTATTTTGACCGGTTCTGGCTGTGATTTTGGTCATGTGTTTCTTTTCAGACATGGACTTCTTACTCATCTCATCTATTCGTATGTTCTCATTTCCTCATTTGTATACTCCAACTGAGCATTCCTACTGCTACCTTTCAACAGTTAATTTGTACTCGAATATTCTATCTCGAGGCCCTGGACATTCCTCTTGCTCCTGCTTATATCACCTCGTTCTGCATCATCTACTTCTTGTTCTTCCGATCAGACTCCGACTGGGGCAACCATGATTGGATACTTTGAGCGTTTAGCCCAGACACTCGTTACAGTGTTTTCCAAAGGCAGGAATCTAAAATTGGATAACGTATCCATCAGATTCATACTTCGGGTGTTAATGGAGCGAGCTAAAAGGAATGGATAGTTCTTCCGACCTTTTCTGGGTGAAGATGATATCACGAAGAGAGCGGATAGCTCATACTCGTACGATGTCACTTGTCAATATTTTGACCCCTGTTTGCATTAGAACCAAGGCACCTTCCAAATATACAATCCGATATGATACCTGGAACCTCAAAGTTCTTTCTCTGCATGATTTTATGTGCATAACGCTCACATGATCTGTCATCGCCAAATCTAGAATATTCCCCAGCCGATTCGGCTCTGCAGTGGATCTCCCCATCCTTGCTCCGACTTTCCTACGATTTCATTCGACTGCCGCATCATCAAACTCTAAATTTACACTTAGCGTGGGGGCCAGCAGATCTATTGTGGGGTAGTATGATGATCCCTGAGTCCCTGAGTCCCGAGGTTTCTTCCGTCTCTCTCAACCAAAGTCATTATTACCTTCCTCCAAACAGCGACTGTGATATCCATCCACTCTTACAAACAGTCCGCGTGCTCAACGGGCGTGGGGTACCATATTTGTATAGGGAAAGTGGCCCCCGAGAAATCCATCTATATTTAAGCTACATATACTGGGAATTTGTTCGAGTAGTGCTGAATTATAATTTGTTGAGATGCTTTCTGATCAGACCTTTCACTGTGGCATATTTGTACGTAAGTGATGAATTAGGTCTGGGATATGGATAGTTCCTATTTCAGTCTATCAAAGCTAGTCAAGATTCACACTTACTCCTTTTTGTATTTAAAATGTTTTCCTTTCAATTTATTTCATTCCCATTCTCATATTCTCAAGTCGACCATCAATTTACAACTATCCTCTCTCGCCATTGTGCAATATCTCGAGCTCTGAACATAATTGAAAAATGACTGCCTCACACTCCTATACGAACGGCAATGGCTTTGCAAGTGGGCATCGTACATTGGTACCAGGAATCTATGTTCCTACTGTTGCATTCTTCCATCCAGAATCTGAAGAAGTCGACATCTCAACAGTCGCCAAGCACGCTTCCAGACTTGCCACTTCTGGAATTGCAGGCCTTGTTGTCCATGGCTCAAATGGAGAAGCAGTTCATCTCACACATTCCGAACGCTCGCTCATCACCTCAACTACACGCAAAGCTCTCGACAAAGCAGGTGCCTCATCCATGCCCGTTATCGTAGGCTGTGGTACCCAATCAGTTAAGGAAACACTCGAACTGTGTAGAGAAGCTAAAGAGTCAGGCGGAGACTATGCAATTGTTCTTCCACCCAGTTATTACGCATCACTCTTGAACCCACAACTGATATTGGATTTTTTTACACAAGTTGCGGATGCAAGTCCAATCCCCATTATCATATACAACTATCCTGCCGCACAAGGAGGGCTTGATCTTAGTTCCGATGTCATTCTTACACTTTCTGCTCATTTAAATATTGTGGGTGTAAAACTCACATGTGGGAATACCGGAAAGTTGGTACGAATCGCTGCATCTGCCAAACCATCATTCCTCACCACTGGCGGTTCTGCAGATTTCATTTTGCAAACCATGGTAGTAGGAGGTGATGGAGTCATAGCTGGATTGGCAAATTTAGCACCAAAAGCTTGTGTAAGAATCATGAGATTATTCAAAGAAGGAAAGCTAGAAGAGGCGAGAGAGCTGCAAGCAATTGTTGCAAGAGGAGATTGGGTGGCTATCAAGGGGGGTTTCGTTAGTGTGAAGGTTGCATTAGATAAGTTTTACGGATATGGTGGATTACCTAGGAAGCCATGTGCATTGCCTGAGAAGAAAGCATTGGCAGCAATGAATGAAGAGTTTTTAGAATTGCTTGAGTTGGAGAATGCTCTGTAGTCCGATTGAGTCGAAGGAGTGGAATAGAAAAATATTTTTGAAGCACTTTCATTTCGAATAGCTTAACATGTGAAAGAACAACACCTCGACTTATCTAGCGATTTGACGAGAACACAGAACATCAAAATGCAAAGCATTAAAGACTTTTCTCATATTATTTGAAATTCTACTATAGATTGTATCCTTATGTTCAGCTTTCTTCTTACTTGCGAGCCTGTCGTCTTTAGATGATCATGAGCAGAATTCGAGTCACATACTCCCTGGAGGTTAGCATCCAAATTACCTCCTGGAAATAAGATTGTCATTAATTCGGATGGATAACGCCACATCCATTCAAAGCTATATAGGATATTTCAATCTTGCGCCATTTTTGCCTCCGTATATTTAGAATATGGTAGCGTGGGGGTGCAAAGCCAGCTTTACAATTACATGACTACTTAGTTCGGATTATGGCGAGAATATACAACTGAAGAACAACTTCGTAACCGAGTGGTAACTAGGTACGTAGTCGAATCTTGGGAAGAACGTCGAGCGTCGTGAGTGTATTCGTTTACAGCGGATGAAAGAGTTGGATATGTGGCAAAATGGTGAGAGGTGACTTGCCTGACTACCAAAGTTTTCTCTTTTTTCTCTGTTGTCGTCAACAGAGTGACTGTCATGACTCGCACATAATCTACAGGCTCGATGATTCGAGCTGTTAAGAATACAGTCAGAAAATTTTTGATAGTCTAGAAGAAAAAAATGAGAAGATGGTGTGGTGGTATCGCAGATGTGGGGTGCGGGGTAGGTCACTATATGTAATCTGGTAATGTGCCGGGATCCGCAATTAACAACTAAAAAATTACTGTTACATCTGGAAAGAATAAGTCTATACTCTTCTAAGCCTAGTCATGCTCGTCAACGCGGCAATATCGGGAATCTGAATGATCCACTCTGTTGATTTTACCGATTATTACTTCCGAGATCACCCTCGGTTAGGCGAGTTTGTAGCTATCGGGAAGGAGAGAAAAAATCGTTCGTATCTCGGTTGCTTTTTTTGAATATAGAAGGTTCCAAGATACCCGCCTGTTGGGATTTACGATGGGGATGGCAATACGTGCTAAGCTACGTTGATTCTAAAGATCCACTTCATCTCTTCTCCACCCCCACGCCCGTTTTGTTGACCTAGAGTGGGGGAGGTGATTGAATTATTCATCTTTGCTGCTTTATGTTACTGCATGCATTCCCGAGGTCTCACAAGCAAGCTATGTTTATCTAGGTACATAGGGACCTTAAGAGATATTCATCTGATGTTGATAATAGCGTAATATTAGAATGTATGTATTTCTGTAGTACTCATAAGCTTACGGTGAGTGCAGGTGGAGTTAGTAATGATATTGAGACGAGACCCAGGTAAGAGTTCAGAGCCAGGGCTTCTCATAGATATAGAAGTCGTTTGAGAAGAGTACCTAGTCGTAGTTCATACCTTCTTCCAGAATTATCACTCAGCAAAAACTCATGTTGTCGGATCAGACGGTTTCTGATTCTAGAAGTTCATACTGAGGAAGTGGCAGAGAGGAAGATTTGGAAGATACTAGATAGGAGCTATTATATGTTTCAAATTCTTTTCTGGATTTTTTGAGAAAGACTCTCTTATGCAACTAGTCAAGCAATAATTATATCTATCTCTGTATTTAAAAGACTTATAAAGACATACCTCTCTTGTGCAATTCTCGGGACGCTCCTTATAAGGGGAGAGCTATAGGAGCTATATATATACAAAGAACCGAAGTTGTGACTCTTGATTGGGAAATACCGTCGTAGTACTTTTCTAGATACTCATTTTAGAGTATTCACCAATTGGCCTCAATATACTATAATCCGACTTACTCATTCTTTACTCGGATGAAAAATAAGGCGTCTAGATCGAATTCTAATAGTTATACATAGTGTCTAAGTATCGAGATTGACATAGGGAGTCCCAGAGGCAAATTTAAATAGTTTGAGGTATATTCTATTTTGGTGTGTGTTTCATTTTGTTGTTAAGGTCACCTGTTCTTTCAGAGGGGTTTGCGAGATCCATAAAGGAATTCGAATGGTCATAACGCACGAATTCTTGAAGTTTCTCTCGAATGAGGTTATACGGAAGTGTAGGATTTATTTTTGTGGATATTTGTTCGGTGGGAGGTTTCGATGAATTTTGTTATGGAACAATCGATCTGTCGTTGAAGGATGAAATAGAATGAGATGGGACGTCTAGGTGATTTGAGAGCAGGGAATGAAATGGGATATTATTAGATAGAATGATGAAAAGAAAATTCGCGATAACTAGCGAACCAACTTCAAACAAGCAATCTCAAAGAATCAAATACATCTATGGATATCATCTATTCTCACACAAATGAACATGGAAACCAAACTCTCAAAGGTAGAAGACAGATGGAAGAGAACAGTTAACGGATTTTGAAACGTGATGTTTTGAGTGTATAGTAACCCATTTTGATCATCAACAACAAAAAGAAAAAGATATATCAATCAGAAAAGAGTATTCTCTTTTGCTCTTCTCTCACATCCCCATGTTCTCTCCTCCTCTTGGACCTCTTATCCTTCCAGCCCTTTGGACTTATGATCTTTTTTGACCATAAAGGGAAGCAGATGTTGGTCAAGGAGGTACTCGGATATTAAAATACTGGTTACAGTATTTAGTTTGCATTCAAACTCTCAAGGAAGAAGTCTCACGATGAAAAGAAAAGACTCAAGTCATAAGTGAAATTAGATTACATTGATTATCTTTTGATATCCAGGAATCACTTTATCTACTTGAGATATAAACACACAGGCAACCGTTCCTCAAATCGATGAAATAAAGATATGAACATATGTCCAACAACCAGAAAGATTCTTTCCTGTCGTCCCCTTTCTCTCTTAGTATAAATGTTTCTAAGTAGCTGAAGATGGCGAGAACCAATGAGCATGAGCCTTCAAGGTGAAATGTTTAGAAGAGCAGAGACCAGAATATTTTCCACCGAATTATGCTCAGTCCTAACAGTGGCATCCTCCTGAACACCATATCCAGATTCCTACAAATCATCTCCAGCAGTAGAATTGTAATCCTCCCAGTCAGAAGATCCGAGTAGCTCAGAATCATCATCGGATTCGCATTTACAAACAAAACACTTCTCCGGATAAAGCCAATGCTTATTATAATTCGATATTGCGCAGCCCAATTCCTCGAAGCTTAAGAGCTGTACACGGGGAAGCCTCGAATCAGGATTATCTCGAAGATCTTTCTTTGGAAAAGTAACGTCATCAAAGGGTGGAAACTCATTCCTTTCAATGAAAAATACTTCCCATATAGGGTCGCCATCCCGTGATTTCGTGTTAAAAACCATTGTTCCTAACCCGTGAGCTTTGTTGTCTTGCAAATCCTTGATTGCTGATTTACGCAGGAGAAATTTTATTACGTGAACATTTCCCAAATACTGGACCAGATATCTGGTGAAAAAGTGAAGCCAGGGGTTTCGCTCCATGTGCAGGTTATCATAATTGAAGGCCAAGTGGGTAATCCGCCTCTTGTCCTCGTCCGATGTCCCTTCGAAAGGGTTCTTTCTATAAGTAATATCCCTTTTCGCATTGTTCAATCGATTGATATAAACAAGATCTTTCTCGGGATTGTAGTAAATCGGCCGTTCTAGGAAAGAGGAGAAGCAAGATTGATAGGATTTTAGTGCTATCTCTCGAGGTGGAACGGCAACGATGGCGAACTCCCAGATCAAAAGCTTAACTTCTTCAAGGAGGGATACGAATTTGGTGAAGTTTTTCTCTCCTTCTATTGATCGAACGGTGTGCATTGAGGGCATCGTAGTTTCTTGGTTTGACTTATCCATTGAGACTGGGAATCGTGTTCAAAAGTTTTGCGCATAAATTTTCCCTCAACTCCTACTTGTCATCTATACTCATATATAATGATGAAAGTAGGTATATGTACCAAAAGAAGAAGCATAGAGTAACTGCGAATGGCCAAGAATTTTGGACAAATTCCAAATCAACCCCAAAATAGAAAACTTCTGAATCTATTATACCATCTAATTCATCAGAAGTAAGATCCTTGCTTTGAAATCCTGTAGAAGCTTTTAATTCACCTTCTTTACTAAACTG
The DNA here is from genome assembly GCA_004916875.1 of Botrytis galanthina. Classification (NCBI taxonomy): domain Eukaryota; kingdom Fungi; phylum Ascomycota; class Leotiomycetes; order Helotiales; family Sclerotiniaceae; genus Botrytis; species Botrytis galanthina. Next base: position 48,138 of record PQXL01000105.1, read on the forward strand.
TCTTTTTGTAGGTCATAAAATAATACTAATGATACAACCAAGAACGTAGAATGTTTTAGTACTTCATTTTAGGACGTGTTTAAAACCTGATCTTTGAATCTGATGAAAGTTTTACTGATATTGAATATACCATTTTATAGCGTGTGCATTACACGTAGAATCTGAACCTTAAAAATGTAAAGGATCTCTAAGGATTCTCGAAGTGACAGAGAAGCTTGATTGGGAGTAGAGAGACTCCTTCAATCATACTATTAAGCATTAGCCTCGATTCTATAATAAGGCTCGACTATGCCCAATCAAAACCCTTCGACTACTATCATCGAAATGCTCAAGCTTTAACCACTTCACATGATTTAGAACTCAATCTGATGTCCGATCTTTTGGACCACGTCCTGGAACTCTTTTACTGCTGCATTCAGCTCGTCATGCTAAAATGGCGTTTCAGGAAAACTCCCTCAAACCTCATCCTTTGAGGAAACCAGAAATATATCCGAAGACTAGCTTATACATAGCAGCAATCGAGCCCATCAAAATGTCAAAGACTCTATCAATCTTAAAACAACAAAGTGTATCAATTGAATTGGAGTTAAGTAGCTTCAATACGAAACCGAATATAACAACTATCACCTACCTTAACAGCCTGCCGAACCACCCTGCAAACACAAACAACAAAAGTTGAAAAGTGGAAAGTGGCAAACTTCATAATGTAATAGTCTGACTCTAAGAGGTCGAGTACTTACTCCATCTTCCAAGTCCCCAATCTGTTCCAGAATCATGCATATACGATGTGCAGATCCGCAGGAATTCCTCAGGAGGAAGGAAAAAATCATTCAAATCATTGATACACATCACAACACAGCACATATATCACAGATGACACCCACGAATCCCCCAGAATAGAAAAGAAAAGATATGTATAATCTCGATGAAAAAGCTCGCGTACAATCAAACTCCTATCTTATAAGCAAGCTGGCTATATCCATATTCGGCATTAACATTAGAGGTATCGTATCATATCCATGTATCATCTTCCATTTCATGCCCTGTTTATTTCCCCATGCCATTTCGTCCCGAAGAGTTCATTAACACCTAGCCCTCATCCTGATTCTCAATCTCATACTCACAAGACCAAAGCAACAACCCCCACTATTCCCACAATTCCTGCAACTCCAATCCGCACCCCCGATCTTCGTACACCAATATTCCCGGTTGCACTAGCCGTGGCACTTGCACTCAGTGCAGAAGCACTATCACTCGCCACGACTGTCGTAACCGTAGCCACGACCTCACTGACTGTACTCGCCGCTCTCGTACTAGCACTCCTCGTCGTGCCTGGGATGGTAGTCTCCGTAGTCTCTATTTGAACTTCCGTGCTAACAAATTTGTTTCCCCCAATTGAAGTTGTAATTGTCGTCGAAAATGAAATAGTCTGCTGAGAAATGCTTTCCGAAACAGTAGTCGCGGGAATCGTAGTAGCAGGAATAGTACTGGCAGGAAGCGTCGTAGTGTAAGTAACTGTAACTCCACCTAAAACCGATGCGGGAATAGCGCTACCCACTCCACTAGCAGTGAATTGGGATGGCATAGGGAGAGTAGCGGTATTGGGCTTGGCAGCGCTGTTGCTACTGTATATATTTCCTGTTATTCCATCTTTATCTGTATAATCTCCCGATTCCAAATTGGCGGTAGCACCCGAAGAAGAAATATATGATCCTCCTACCACAGTTCCGTAACTATCATCTGGAAGATAATAATTTGTTGTGAATTGATCGTAGCAAAAAGGGATGTTTAGGGAGTGCATGGTGAGACATGTTAAAGAAGAAACGCAGCATAATGAAGCCGAGTCGCGTTTTTCGATAATATGCTCTGATGAGGAAGAAAGCGATCGTTTGCTTGCAGGCAGAGAGGAGAGAACGATATCTTGGAATAGATTCACGAAATCTGAATCGCCGATTTGTGGGGTAGTGGCAGTTGTCGCCCCGGCCGGAGAGCAAAGGGTGTATCCTTGTTGACACTCACCGCGAGACTTGAGTGTGGATGCTGCCGCCAATGCTGCAGGCGCAATAAATGCGATCAGAAGTTGATGGCGCATCTTGTTTGTATGTATCAGTCGTCGTGATTAGGGGTGTATCAAATATCTGATATGATGTACAACCTGAGGTTTGTGTGTATGTACTGGGTTTGAAGTAGATATTAAGTAAACAATTTGAAGTAAACGTGAACCACCTTGATCGGAAAGCAAAATGTTACCCGCAAAAAACGTACAATATCCGCTCAAATTCCACGATACAATCAATGAATGTAAGTGAGTGGGATAGATTGCAAATTGTCAACAAGAACAATAACGAACGAAAGACAGTGAATGTTCTCGCCGACACGTCTGAATTTCTTCCACAGTATATAAATTTGCAATGCGACAATGTTAACAGAGAACAGAAACACAGAAGTACTCGATTCAAGAAAATAAAAGCAACAGTTTCCGTCAACCAACAGGAAGAAAGCAAGGAGAGTAAAATACTTGGCTGCTCGGGTTGGACAATACCGTGAACTCACTGAATCAAGCATGGCTAGTATAGATAGTACTTGCATGATCGGGACACGAGACCCGTTCGGCGTTCATAGGCCGTAGATTTACTTGTGCCTTGCAGAGGGTCTTGCATGGTGCAGATAGATGGAATTTGTATGGACGAGAGGGAAGAAAAGAAAGAAGAAAGTCAATATTTATGGTCACATTATTGAGCGTTTCACTCAGTTGATTGGATGATGTTGATTTGCTTAGTCATGTGAGGTTAGCTCTTTCCAAGGTTGTGTTAGTGGATTAGTTAGTAAGGCTCACACGGTCAGTAAGGTTATTTTAAGGCTCACAAGGCACGTGCCAGGCTCTAATTGTGAATTCAAAGCGTTTCGTAAGCGGTACCTAGTAGTTAGGATACATTGGAAAGTATTTGGCGATATCTCATAACGACCTACCAACATCTAATGGTAAAATGCCTCTCAATCAGATCTCAACTATTCGCATCCTCTTATTCTCTAGATCTGTCTTCTATAACCATAACCCATATTAAAGTATAAATGAAGTATAACCTCATCAACCCTCCTCTTCATCACCTCAAACCAACATCCCACCAAAGCAAGCCCCGATTGACCCACAACCGACCCATCTAGTCCCAGCATTCGCTATCCACCCCTCCTTCTGCTTCTCGTCATCTATGGCCGTTTTATCCGTTGCACGTCAATCATCACAGTGTCTGAGCATTATTGAAAGTTAAAAAATCTCCGGAAAATCTAGACGAACCGGTCCGTGTTAGGGGTCGAAGCGCAACCATCATCAATCGTGCAATCTAGGCAGTTCTGTGAGGAATGTTCATTATCTGACCGCGCCGCCACAGAACAGCCATCTGCTCGCCGAATAATTCCCTTTCTGGTACTCCTGCACCGGAAACCTCTTCAAGAGATCTAGGAAGTGATATCAAAATGTAAATGTAAGAAAGAAAGGTTTAGGGAGTCCATTTCTAGCTTCGTTGATTTCTAACGTTTGCCATCTCCATTCTTGTGCCCCCTACCCTTCTCTACCAAGTCAATCCAATGTCAAAAGCTTACTCAGTTGATCCCTCACATTTCGTGCTCCCATCAATCATGAAAATAAGAGTTATAAAACAAGAAAGCGTGGGTATACATAAGTCTCATCTATTCTTATAATCTTCGTTGCTCGTCACTTCTTTCTTTTCTTTATTCATCCACTGCCCCTCCATATCTATATCCGTTTCGCCAACTCTGCTCACTCTTTCTCACAATGCTACCACCGCCAAACTCCCTTATCTCATTCAATCATTCCGCAACAATAGGTAATATCCTCAGGCTAAATCCAATTACACAACAAGCTCCCCAGTCCGCTCCAATAAATTTTCTTTACTTGAATCTCCACTAGGGTTCGTTCATTTATTTCTGCCCTGAGAAAAACCATGAACTTCTCTTTGTGTTCCCGGTGCTTCCTGTGTCCGAGTTTTGCAAGTTTCCGATGATTGGAATTTGCGCATCACCACCACCGCCTCTCAGTGGTTTGGCAATTCGGCTTCCGGCGCCACCAAAGCTAAATCCACCCGTAGGTGAGCCTAGTCCACGGGTACTGCCTGCCTTGGCAGCTTCGAGACGTTCTTTGACCGCTGAGAGTTGGGCTTCGAATCTAAGGTTAATGTTAGTAATGCTATTGATGTATAACTGAAAACAATCGGAAAGGAAAGTGGAAGTAAAGAGGGAATTCGAACCTGTGGCTGGCAGTAGTCAATTTTTCTTGCGAATCTTGCAACAGACTCTCCAAACTCTGAATCCGTTCATTCCTTGCAATCAACTTCCTCTCAGCAATCGCAACTTCCTTCTTCAAGCTGCCATTTTGTTCAACCAATTGTCTCTGAACATGAGTCAATTGTTCTAGATTCCTCTCCAAGAAAGCCATCTTCTTTTGTTGTGCTCTGTTGTTAGACGAACGGAGAACGTTGTTATATTGTTCGCGAGTCTCATCGAGGGAGATTTCTAGTTCAACAACTCGTTCACAACGATTTTGCAAGTCCCGCATCAAACTCTTCTTCATCACATCGAATTCGGCGATCTGTTGTTGAACAGTCTTGCCGCTTGCTGAGCCTGGTGCTGTACCATTGGATGAACTGCCTGACTTGACTCTTTGTTGCAAGTCTTCATTTACAGCCTTGAACTTCTCAATCTCAGCCGACTTTTGAGCGACCTCCTTCTTGAGGTCTTCCACTAATTCGACCTTAATGTCTTGATTGTTGGAGTATGCCTTCTCGAGACGCTCCTTGATCTCAGCAACATCCCCTTCGCCTAGGTTGCGTTCGAGAAGGTCTTCGTATTCTTGCTCAAGGACTTGAAGACGTTGTTCCAACTCTTCTCGGCGCTTGACATTGGCATCATTCGATGATGAACCGAACATTGAAAGTTCTGCCTGTCGAACAATGCCCTGAGTCTCGACAAGTTTTGCCTTCAATTCTTCAAACTCATCTGGGGGAATGGCTTCCCCGGCAGAGCTTTGCTCATGTAGAGAATCAATATGATCAATGACCTTCTTGATAGTTGCTTCGTTCTCACTGAAAACATCTCCGCCAAGATCAAATCCAGCCATCATTTGTGCCATCTTCTCAGCCTTTCTCTTCTCCTTCTCATCCAAGGCAGCAGTGGATTCTTTGGCGCTCATTTTTACGTTAAGCAATTGCTGCTTGAGTTCGTCGAGCTCTGCGGTCAGTTCGGCGTTGGCTTCTTTCAAACTATCCATGGTAATTTGTGCCTCTTTACTCTCGAATGCTAATCGCTCAAGTTGCATCTTGAATTCGTTTGCTTCACTAGTAAGTTTCTCGTTATCCTTGTTGACCTTGGTATCCCGCTCCTTTAGGTATGTAAGTTCCTCTTTGGTATCCCGCAAGGTCTTTTCTGCAGCCGCAATTTGAGTTTCCTTTTCCGTTATCTGATCTTGAAGTTCATTTTCACGTCGTAGAAATTCTTCTCTCTCGTCCTTGTCTATTGGTATACCTGGAGTGGCGGACCTTTCTGTCACCGGTGTCTCTGCACGACTTTCTGTTGCGAGGCGTGAAGGTGTAGATGGCCGGGGTGCTTGAGCTGCTGCTGCTTTTGTCCCACTGACGCCTGCGAGAGGGGGTGCCCATTGCTCCTTTGGTACAGATTCTCCCTTACGCCAAAGTTGAACTTCTCCTTCAAGTGTAGAAACATAGGTTTCGAAAGTAGTGACTTGAGATTGAGCCTTTCTAAGTAAGGCTTTGAGTTCCGCTGGACTGAGTTCTGCGTTGACCTTGGCCTTATTCTTGATTGCCTTTGCACGCATACCGAATCTCAAGGTACTCAGGGTTTCCTCGGCATTGTAACTACTGGGCGAGCAGTTGATAATGAGTGTTGTCCTACTATTTCCTCCTAAACTCTCTTGCAGAATTCTGGTAAGTTTCGAGTCTCGATAAGGAATATGCGATGATTTGCCGTCTGTCAGATTGTTGATAACCATACCAAGAGCACTCAAACTCTTGTTGATCTTCTTTGCCTCCTCCAATGTCTGTCCACTGGCACCAGTCTTTCCGACCTTTTCACTACCCGCCAAATCGACCAAGAAAAGTTGACCGCTCTTTGCCGACCCGGTTTCAACGTTCTTTTGTGTGATCGTTATAACGAATATAGAATGTGATCGAGAAGACTCCGCGTTCATGTTGGTCGAAGCTACCACTCTTGCATCCCCTCCTCTCTTCAAAACTTCGTAGACTTCTTGAACACTTGAAACATAAACCTCTAATAAACCTTTAACGTAAACGCCTCTATTCTTTTCTTCGTGGATAGGCAGATTGTCGTTCTGCGGCTGTAGCAAATCTCTAATGCGTTCCATGTAGATTTCCATATAGCTGACTCTCACTGTATACTCGATCGTACCTGGACTGGACAGAATGCTGGCGAATATTTGCTCCACAATTCTGGGGATAACACCTCTACCATCATCATTTTCAAGGTTTGTTCCCATCATAGTATACGACTTTCCCGCTCCTGTTTGACCATATGCAAAGACCGTTCCATTATAACCGTTGAGAATATCGTCCACAGTGGGCTTGATAGAGAAGTCGAAAATATCTTTCTGCCGTGAGCTCATGCCAAAGACACGATCGAATGTGAAAGAACCAGCCGCTCCATTTGACTATCTCTGAGGTTAGCAGAGTACAGTGTCTTCAAAGAGTTAAGTTTCACAAGACACATACATCAAGAGCGCAGGTATCATCAGCCTCGAATTTTACAACTGGTTGAGCACCCTGCTCATTCTCAATGCGATTCTGCGGCCTAAACCGACAGACAACCTTAATAGAGTTCGACATGATCGCGAGATGGTTGCTATCCCGGAACGACCATATGTACAAGAGTCGAACTCAGAATCTATGTTGTCGTTGCAGTTTTAAAGAACGTTGTATTTGAGTATTGCTTTGTGGTCAGTGGTTGATAAGGGGAGGATGTTGACACACAATCGCGCTAAAGATCTTCGCGTAGTAATTTCCAAGGCCAATGCAATGTCGGAAGAAATAAATTTGTGTCAATGCAATGCGACCATACGGAAAAGGTTGCACGGTAATGACTAGGGATATGCTTGCATGAGGAGTAATATCAATGAGTTGTTATGATTGTCAAACAGTACCAGTAAGAACACTTTTTGTACGGTGTGATGAATCCAGAAAAGCAAAAGAAAATTGCTAAGTAAATCCGTGATTCATTTTTAGTCGGTTTTGCTGTGTTACCATAGGTACCGTGTGGCATGTATGTACATTATCTACGAGAGGCAAAAGCAGGTTGTCTGAACAAAATGAGATACTTCAGGAATATCGAACAATGCTGTGTGAGATGCACCGTGGTAGCAAAAATGCTGTCCTATTGACTAACTCTTCGAGAAAATAACCATATAAACATATTGTGAAGGAAAACTCCATGATAGATGCCCTTTCGAAAACTCCATAACCCCGCCATGTCATCATTAAAAGAGGCGTAACGTAAATATGACCAGGTAAAGAATCACGTTGAATGTGCTTCAAAGCAGTTCAGCCATTATATGAGCTTCTCAAATGTTTGAAAATCCATCATCAATTGTCCTCCCAACTCTTTTCCACCGTTTCCCTAACACGCTTTGTGTATTCTCTTCGGTTGTCCTTGTATAAGTTGGAAGCTTCGACATTGGCGGGTGAGCCAGTGTTTGGGTCGTTCAGAAGACTACTCATGGATTAATACATATATCTGGAAACCGATCAACCATTTGCGAGGGTAGTATTGATGTACCTTTGAATGCTTGTCAAAACAGCCGCAACATCATATGTGGGACTCCACCTGTTCTGCAAAATATCTAAACACAACTCTCCGGTCGCATAAACATTGGGATGAAACATTTGGCTGATGAACTTGACGGCAGGAGGCTTATTTGGATATTGTTCCTCGAAGGTCATGACGAGTCGAAAAGTTCCATCTTCAAAGGGAGTATCTGCAGGACCGATAATGACGGCATTCCTAATAGATTCATTATTGGCATCAAGTCCATGAATATTAGATTTTCTTCGGGGAAACTAACCAAAGCATCACATTATCTGCAACAGGAGATGCGGAAACACCAGCGGGAGGATCAGTTTGCATGCGCTGTAGATGAGAGTTAGAGTTTCTCTCCAATTATCTGGGTACCCCTCCATTCCTGGATGATGATTGCCACTAACCTTGAAATCCCGCATGAGACGACGGCGAGCAGCTGTAGACATGATGGAGAATTGTGCGAATGATAACTAAGAATCAAGATGTGGAGTTCTTGTTGGATCGAGTTGGACCTGAATGAATGGGAATGTTTTATTATTTGAGTGATGGCTTTGAGGTATGCCGAAAAGCAAGCTCTATCGGATAGATATTAGTGTCCGATGTGAAAGCCGGCGGCGGAAGTTTTATGTGGGCTGCCGCAAATGATGGATTGATGTTGACTTTGTGTGATGAGTTTATCGGAAAGTTTTGATTGGAAAGGAATGAAATGACCAGTTCCAGAAAAGCAAAGAAGGTTTCTCAATTCACTTTAACGGTTTCGAGGTTATCCAGAGACGTATCGAGATCTCACGATTCTGTTGATGTGATTCGAATTTTCATGAACAATGGCCCAGTACGGTACAGCTTATAGACCGCTTTCATTCAACCCTTTCGACCCCTTCATGCAAGATTTGTCCACCAGAACCGCCACGCACACAAGGCTCGAGCAAGGATCCTTGAGTCATGTTATCGTAAGGTCACGTGGAAATTGTGGACACAGGCTACTGCAGAATGGGCTTAGTGGCTGTCTAGCAGCTACCCACGTGTAGGTCCGAGCATTTTACTCTGGGGTAAATGGAATACCAGACCACATTCCGCCGGTGCTAACCGCGGGACAATCGGTGCTGAATATTGATCCGAAGCAACTCATTACCTTTTCTTCCTCTCTTTCCATAAAGTCTTTCGGCTTGATCAACGCTCTCCTCTCTTGTGAATCTTCCAAACGCCTTCATCATGTTTTCACATACCGCCAAATCTTCAATTAGAAATTTAAAGATGTCATCTCCATCGTCACGGTTAGCACAAGTTCAACGGCAATTCAGCGCAAGTACCTCGGCCAAAAAAGAGATTCAAGATGCATACATTTTGAGTGCATCAAGGACACCTACTGCAAAGGTAATTCAATCTGTTTCAATACATCATTTAAATTTGACGAAAACTAAATGGGATGACAGTTCAACGGGTCATTTCTTACTGTAAATGCCCCTCAACTTGGCGCTGTAGCCATTAAATCTGCACTCGAGAAATCCAAAGTTCCGGTCGAAAAAATCTCAGATGTATACATGGGAAACGTATTGCAGGGTGGTGTCGGACAAGCACCAGCTCGACAAGCTGCTATTTTCGCTGGCCTCCCTGCATCAGTTGAAGCGATCACAATCAATAAGGTATGCGCATCTGGAATGAAAGCCGTTGTGTTAGCTGCACAAAACATCCAACTTGGTCTCGCAGAAGCGCAGATTGCGGGAGGAATGGAAAACATGTCTCGAGTACCATATTATTATCCTCGAGCTAGCAGTCTTCCTCCATTCGGAAATGTACAAGCCGAAGACGGGCTCATTAAAGACGGTCTATGGGATGTTTACAACCAATTTCACATGGGTGTATGCGCGGAGACCACGGCAAAAAAATATGAAATCACACGAGAACAACAAGACGAATACGCTATCCAATCATATAAACGGGCGCAGGAAGCATGGAAAGTCGGTGCCTTCAAAGACGAGATTGCCCCAGTAACCGTAAAGGGACGAAAGGGCGACACTATCATCGATACAGATGAGGGTTACCTGGATGTCAAATTCGACAAAGTTTCTTCATTAAAACCAGCATTTGTTAGAGATGGAAGTGGAACAATTACCGCTGCCAATGCTTCGACTTTTAATGACGGCGCTAGCGCATTGGTATTGGGAAACAAAGCCATTGCACAACAGTATGGAACCGGATCGAGAGTCTTAGCAAGAATTTGTGGCTCTGCAGATGCAGCAATTGATCCAATTGATTTCCCAGTAGCTCCCGCAAAAGCAGTGCCACTTGCTCTAGAACGAGCTGGAATCAAGAAGGAAGATGTCGCAATTTGGGAGTTTAACGAGGCATTCGCAGCCGTTATCAAGGCAAATGAAAAGGTTTGTCCCACTCGATCGGATTGATCCATGAAAATACTTACACAATCTAGATCCTCGGACTAGAAAACGCAAAGGTTAATCTACTTGGTGGAGCAATTTCACTTGGCCATGCTCTTGGAAGTTCGGGTTCGCGAATTCTTACAACATTATTGCATCAATTAAAAGTCGGAGAATATGGTGTTGCAGCGATTTGCAATGGTGGTGGTGCGGCGACGGCGATCGTCGTACAGAGAATTGATAGCGTATAGGTATGATTTATGATGTTTGGACTAGTTCTAGGTCCGGGATTTGGTGATTAAAATCAGAAGAATTCATTAATTTATCACAAATCATGTTCATCTCATTGGGAATTCAATATCAAAGTAAAACATGAAACACAAACGACATCGGAATTAAAGTTCTAAAGCTGCCCAGTCCTTTCCCACTTACCTCTTTATGGAAAGGGGAGCCTCTTTCACATGTCAACGGAAGGAACCGAGATCCTGGAAACTCTATCCCACTTCGCTTGTGACATCATCGTCGCGATCAATGCGGGTGTTTGGTTTCAACATCAGATTTCTTTCGAAGATGCGCAATTCAGTCATTAATTCTGCAATCGACATTCCTTTTACTCGATAGAAAATACAACTCGATAGATTATGTAACTGTAATCGGAGAGTGAAGAGACTCAATCAAAATGGATAATCCAAGTACGTTCAAGATTCAAAATTGAAGGAAACTTATCCTCACGCCAGGAGAATCGCAATAGCACCTCGAATCCCCATGTTACCTTCGTGTGCCTTCTCTCCCTTTATCTCACTCACTGTTCTCCCCTGAACAAATTACTAATTATTGAACATAGAATCACAAATTACATCTCTGATCCATACCCTCTGTTCCGGGGCTCCCTCCGCCCAACAAAAAGCTCTACAAGAGTATTTTACCCCAGAGGCATCGTTCTCGCATCCGCTGTGCTCGGTACCTTCTTTCTCTTCTGTTCGACTGCCCGTGGTTGGAGAGGTCAATAGTAGATGGGTATTGGGGTGTGTGTATAAATGGTATAAGGTGTTGAGTCCAAGGGTTGTGGTCGGAGTGGATGTAGTTGGTGAGTTTTCTCATGATTTATGATTGCCATGGAGTGGAAAGGCAGGGGAAGGGAGGAATGGGGATATAGAGGAGGTCAAGGATAAAGAGATTGATGGGATTGAACCCTGTGATGTAATTTGGGGCCATTGCTAATCTTCGTCAACTCTAGAATATAACCCAGAAACGCAGACTCTCTTTCTCCAACTCCATCAACAATTCCACCTCTTCTTCCTTCCATTTTTCTATCCAACAGTATACCTAACCACGATCCTTTATCTCTCTCCCATCAAAGAATCTTCTGAAACCAGCGCCTCAGTATCCGAAACCAAATACCTTATAAAGCACCAAGAAGATCTATATCAATCCGCAGAACTCGTGAAGTTTTTTTGGCCGGGAGGAACAAAAATTATTAGCCTTTGGAGATTGATTGCGACATTGTTATGCATAGTAGGGGCGATGATGTTTGCGCCGATGACGTGGATGGAGGAGTGGGGATGGTTTGGCAATGGAATGGATGTGAAGAGGGGCCAGGAAGAATATGGAGAGGAGCATAAGACAGGTGATCGCGAGACTAATGGGGTGAATGGTTCGAGGAGAGAGAAGAGGAGGAAAACGATTAGTGGGTCCGGGGGGAAGAATAGATAGAATGGTTTGGTTAAGATTAAAACTGTATATTCTTCCGGAAGGATTGAATGTAGTTTTGAGATACGTTTGGTTGGATAGGGATCTATCGCTAATTTTACAATAAGGATAATTTTGTTGCATATCTGAAAATTCATAATTTTGAGCTTGCTCACGCACGGTAGCAAAGGGCAAAGAGATTCAGAAAAGTTCCTTTATCAACGTACGAGGATAAAATATCAGATATGCAACAAAACTCCCTTCAGTACTGAAACAGGAAACTCTTGTTGAACTCCGTACAAAAGACAAACTGCGAATGCAACGTTGGAAGGATAAGTGAATTATGAAGCAAACGAGTATAAGTATATTCGTACCTAGATACATGGAGGCTTCTGAATATGATGTCAAAAATGGGCTATTACTGTTACAACTCACGCACTGAAGATGGTGGGAAGCCAAAATAATACATGCTGAGTTTTTAATCAGAGTTGCTATATAAATGTACTAGGTACATATGCGATGCTAGTATACATTCTGGTGTTTTCTCGTACTTTTCCGACATTTAATGACTTTTTCGTTCATGATGATAGCATGTATTCGGGAAAATATGTCTCCTTGACCACCACTGCTAAATGATGCACCTTTTGTTTTCCTCGGTGATCATTTGGATTTCCATAACCCTTCAAGGATTTGGTGTATCGTGGATGGTGATGTGTTTTGATAGATAAATTTGGGGGAGACTCTGTTGGGTCCGACTGGAGAGATCAGATGTTGAAGATTAACAGAACATTAAGATCTGAAGTGTTGATCGTGAAGAGAGAGTCGGATATTAATTTGCTCGACAGCAAATGCTTCTTTAAGATGTATATTAAGAAAGTCGATGTAAGTGAAATTTTCAAACTGAAATCGGCGGTAGGCTGCGAGCAATATCGATGATCCGATGTCGTTTTGTATGTTAAGACCATATCTAGTAGTCGCGACGTATCGAATGGCTGAAGGTTGTGTGAAGATGGTGAATCAATCTGATAGTAGGCGGTAATAGACACTAGGCTGTATGTTAAAATTGAGATTTGTAAAGACTGGAAGTTGATGAAGAAGATAATTTTTGCAAGCGATATTCCATTCGACGTTGCTTTGTGTATCGAGCGCTCACGAAAGCTGGTTTCAAACATCTAGCTGGAAAATGTGGTCTCTGAGAATAACCGAGTCATCTCAGTGAATAATTTTATAACATTTTCACGACGTTCAGGAGACATTGAAGGACCAACAGCAATGGTATTGAACTGGGATGGGGATAGCTGGGAGCTTCGTCTTTTTTTATGGAAACGCAAATTCATCTTCTTGAATGGAATCCAGTTGATGAACTTGTTGTAACTTGTTGTAGCTTCCAGCGACGCATCGCTTCTCTGTATTCCTCTCGCAACATATGAGATAGCCAGAGAGGGTTGTACGTCTGAATTAGTGAATTTTGTTCTTCAGCTCTTGGTTTAATACCCCTGCATAGTCTTCGCCTACGAGCCGGAGCTTCTGAGAGTTGACATGGAGGAAATATCTTGGCTTGTTGTAACTTCCAGAGACGTCGTGCTTTTTTCATTTCTCGTTGCGATCTTTCCCATCGTAATGAGTCCCGTCGTGATGTTTCCCATCGTAATGTTTGAGCTAAACTTTGGAATCCATGAGCTTTCATTGGGTGAAATTGTTCCTTGATCATTGATCTAATGCCCTTGTATAGTCTTCGTCTACGAGCCGGAGTTTCTGGTCGTCGAGCCGCGGCAAGTTTACAATGTTGCGACTTCCAAGCACGAACTTTGTTTAGATAGCATTTTCGTGACTTATCATATCGCTCGAGTTTCCGCAATCTTAAATCAAACGGGATGATGTACTTCTCTCTATAAATTTGGCATCGACGTTCCATTTCCAATTCCGAGTAGTCTGACATAGCTGCAGTTGTTGTGTATAAGAGGCTTTGATGCCTAGGCTAAGTATTCAGAACGAACAGGGCAATTAGCGTCTGATTGTAGTTTAGACGGTTCAAACAACCGATTGTGGTTTGAATCGATCGATATAATACTATTCGGGTTCAAGTTAACGGGGAAGCAGATGAAGCCTGCACATGAAACGAATCAAGTTGTGAACCTACACAAATGTCTTGATCGGGTTGCACTCACATTCGCTTCAGGTGTTCCCTACGCGAGTATCCGGGCGCGCTATCGTTCGTTTCAAGTACAGATATTCGATGAGATATGTGTCAGAATAATAGCAGTAAGTATTTCATCAAATTATTCGGTAAATTGAACGTCGATGTATTGCTATATCAAGGGCGAGATATAGATATCGATATTGGAATGATGATGACTATTTCAGTGGCAGTGTCGATTATGATAAGAAGATGAAAATAGAAATGAGAAAAGTTTTGAGATAAAAAACTTCTGTGGAGTTTCGGCCTTATATATCCCATTGGACTGATCCAAGGGTGTCACTACGGCAAGCTTAATAAGTATGAAGAGCAGAAGAAGATGCTAGCCTGGATCGGCATATAATGTATGATAGATCAGTTCTAGGCCCTTAGGGGTATGGTTGGTATAATGGTAGCCAAATCCATCATGTTTAAATCCATTTTTCTAGAGCTAATGTGTAATTTGGAAGTGACTGAACGCAGTACAATCTATATTAGTAGAGGTTTTATCGTTAGTTGGTGCGATTGACGATCTTGGAATGCACTTGACAATTGCTAATTGAAATTTGCTAATTGAAATTTGCATACCTTCTCTGTGCTTTTCACTCGTTCCTACGTTTGGTGGATGACGATTACATAGACTAGAGAGTAATAGGGAGAAAATTTTGCAGATACGTCGGGTGTCTCAAGTCTGAAGAAAGTATAATACTGGTCCTAACTTCTCAGTGCCCACTATCACAAAGAAATTTAAAATGTTAGAATTTAAGTCTAGTCGCATTAGAGGGAAAAAATGTCATCTGAAGATGCGCGATGCTTGAATCTAGGGCTTGGCTCTTTTTAAGCCAACCGTTTTCCTAGTGGTTCCTTCCAAGTACAGTGAAAATTGATCATCGCCGTGAGTTCATGTTTTGATGCTCCATTGTGGGCTCTTATGGAGGACGTATTTAAAAATAATTCCTCGAATTCCAGACGAAATCTTGAGAAGACGAGATATTGTATTCTTGGTCTCTCTGATGAGATACGGTGTAATCATGCATCCCTGCTTTGTATCTGTTAGGTACATGTAATGATTGGTGATGACGTTTGATTCGAGGTAAAGTAAAAGATCTGTGCGCTTTTCGTTCATGCAGCCCTAAATTAAGCTTAATTCTCACGCGAGTGAGAAGGCAATTGATAGGCACTGGCAAAAACAGCTTGAAGGTGGATCTTTTCATCTTTCTCAAATTCAATATGTACGGTTTATCTCGGCATAACTTGCATTTAGAAAGTCTATCATACAATTAATCATTGGAAACGGAAATTACTAGCAACTTGCCAATGTGACGTGATTCTGACCAAGTTGAAAGTCGACTATTTCGGCTACTCAGCCCGATGTTCTACCTAGAATTCCAGATATCTCAGATAGTCCGGTGGCATGATAGACTAGACCTTTTTGTAAGGTCTCTCACTACCTAGACCTTGATCTCTCTTGTGGCTACTAAGTGAGACATTTTAATGATATTACGAACCCAGGTAAACGCATGAGCTCAACCTTATACCTCTCCGATGATGATGCGCGTGACTTTACATTCATAATAGCACGGGTGGCACTTGAACTTGCATTTATCAGCTAGGCAATATTGTCTTGCTGTTGGAAATTGAGTTTTTGAGATATCGTTCTAACGGCTTCAACACTAAGGTGCCTAAATCACGCACAACTCGTGACGCATTCTGCACAACGCGGACGCAAACCCGTCGTTATACAGATCAAAGAATCTTACTATAGTACACTGAGAATCATCGATAGTGTCCTATTGCTTTGAGTGATCAATGTCATAACTTGATTGTTGGATTGGGGAATGCGCTTTGATAGGACCGATTGATTGATTAAGAAAACTCTAGGAAAGAAGGCATCAAGACTCAAAACTTGTAGCTCGTTCCATACACGCCAAAGCATCACTGATCAACTTTCTCGTCTCTCGATCGCCATCGGCATTCCTCAAGCCTTCTCTCCAGATATCCCACCTCTCCCGACTGTACCCGATCCATCCCTTCTTCTCATACAAGTCCCCACCAGCTCCAGTTCTGCCTGGCATACTTTTCTCATTGACGACATTTAACCACAGTTTCTCGGCTGCAAATACAAGCCACCAACATGCAACCCGAATTGCCAAATTCTTACTCTTTCCCTCTTTGTTCTCAAATGCATCGCGAAACACCCATAATGCAAAAAGTGAGAAATCAAGGGGTTCAAATTCATGAACTCCAATGCCGACCTTACTTGTTGATAAAAGTTGCGCTAGAAATGCGTTTTTGTTTTCATATGAAGTCTTTTCCCTGTCTGTCAATGTGGATGAATATGCATCTTCATGGGAAGTTAATTTTCTGAGGAAAATGAGCAGAAATGAGAAGGTAAATAACGAACCAGTGTTGAAAATCTCACGAGCCTCCCACCCGAAGCCTGGCAACTGTCCCCATAATTCCATGTCATAATACTTCAAAACGTTCGACTGACTCGTTTCTTTGTCTACAACTTCAATCTTCTGAAGACCAAGGATGAACTCGATGAGTCTAGATTGTTGATCAGGTGATGTACGAGCGACGAGTACAAAAAGTGCACACCATGTATCATAAGGGTGATCTCTGAGCAGGTCGGATCCATTCGCGGAGGACGTCTTGTCATTTGCCCAAATTTCTTTCTTTGCATTAGCAATTGTGTTCGAAGTGATAGCCGAATGAGCATCGAGAGTGGAAGACACATTGGAGGATGGGTCTTCTATGAGAGGCAGAAGAAGTACAAATTGAGGAGTTTTTTCAATGTGAGCAATATTTTTCAACTTGTTCGCTTCATCTGCCATCATTCTTTTTTGCTTGCGGGATCTAGGCATATTTGTATAGAAAATTTATGAGTTAATTGCAACGTACAGAACTGAAAAAATGGTAGACCTGATCTGATTCCAGGATCCCAAATACGAGACACGTGACATCTAATCTTCCATCTACCACACCAAGCTAACCTTATGCCAGTTCATAGCTCAAATATCTGCCAGATGTAGCAAGCGTTCCATTGTGACAGGGGAATGGTAAACATTCGAATTGCTTTTGCTATCAACCCTGGAGGAGAAGAATGAAAGAAGAGATACACAGAGTTTGTCTTTAAGCACAGAGCATTCCAAAAGTCGCGACAATGCATAGAGTCGATGAATTCGTGGCAGACGGCAGGTCGAGAAGAAATTCCAGATCTGGTAGGAAACATAACGCAAATCACTGGTCAATGTCAAGTTGAGGTAATTTGCTTTAGAAATAGTGAATTCATCGCATCTCCCCACCATATTAAGTAGGTAACTAGCAGTAAAAAGTTCTCGTCTCATCGTTATCATCAGCAAAAAAAACTTCTCCGACAATCCAACTTTCAGAAAACATTACAATCTTTGCGCCAGCGGCTCAGGTGAAAGAAAGAAAAATTCCAAAGCTTGATTAAAGATTGTTCAAACACGATCAATTCTATTTACAGCCATCTTGAGCAAAAATTACCCTTTTCGGGCAGTCGTCGTCCCAGAAAAGGTATCATTCACTTACAAAGGGACATTCCACTTCTACATTTTTGCCATTCTCATCACTGTCTAACATTGAGTCAAATTTATAGTGGTGTTTTCTCAGCAGATTGAGTCTGGCGCATGCATGGCACCTATTTAAGTTATATACCCCTTTTCTTGGCAAGAGCTATGCCTGCCCAGAATCTAGATTCATCACCGCCTACACTGCCATCTTCATCTCCACATCAAACCCGGAGTTATGACCACAATGCCTGGTTCAAAAGCGCTCGAACCTCAAGCACCTTCCACCAGAGATTATACCCCCCGGTCAAATCTTCGGTGCACCAGACAGTTATTCAGGTCGATTCATTTCACACTGCGATGAAGCTGTGAGACCGAAACACAGTCATCTAGAAAGTGCGATTGTATCCAGAGACTGGAAAGAGCCGGTATGGAAATTTCGGCTACCGGTACAGTTTGCAGGGCTGAGGAAGGAATTTGGAAAGGGGTTGAAGGTTGCGTATCAAGTAGTAGAAAGAAAGTGATGGAGATGGTGAGATTGGCAGCTGTGTTGGTTGGTTTCTGCTTTGCTTGGCTGAGTAAAGTGCGATGGGATATGAATGTATCTGGTGAGGGCTGGTTGAGAGACAGTACAGGAGATGAGACATTAGACATGCGCAGAGTTTAGTCTAGAAACCAAGAATCTGAGCAATCTTGGGGAATTTAACTAAAAATGATTTTAAACAATTGGGTGGCCCTGATAAGTTTCTTCCAATATCAATCTGGGGATTGGGCATAAAGTTTTTCTATACTTGGGTATCCAACAGTGAATTGCACTTCAACAATGAACATTCTATTGAGATTTAGGCCAATCCGTATCTTGAATCATTGGAAAGTGAAGGATATTCGATTTTTGAACGAGGAAATGACATCCAACAAGAAATGATTCCTTGAAGTTTTTGGAATTGTATTACAATCCGGATTTTGTAGTCGCGCCCCGGCAAGCACGTTGAAGAGTCAAAAAATGAAGGATAAGACAATATCGACGGGTCTTTGAGAACATTCATAAACTTTTCGTTCTTCCAGTCGTGAATGAACTACATGAAACAGTGTGAACATGGATGTGATTCGCTAAAGACGGCGTTGACCCCTTTCTGTGCCCGGTTAGTTGATGAAAGGAGAAGCCTCTGATATGAATCATGGTCAAATACTTACTGCCATGGAATCAGTGCAGTTTTAAA
Source organism: Botrytis galanthina (assembly GCA_004916875.1). NCBI lineage: Eukaryota > Fungi > Ascomycota > Leotiomycetes > Helotiales > Sclerotiniaceae > Botrytis > Botrytis galanthina. The sequence continues at coordinate 66,973 of PQXL01000105.1, forward strand.
TACATTTCATATTTATTAGTAAATATGTGGTTTTTCAATTATTTGAATGTCAACTGAGGACTTGTGAATGTGAATATTTCCGGCTCCTCAAGCTGATGATCTCTATTTCCAAGCGACTCTTTTGATATAAATACTCTACAACGCTCCGGTTTAAATATGAAGATAAACAAGCATTTCGTTTACTCCAAGCTAGAACAAAATTACCTAGAGGCTATAATACTAGTAGAATCTTGATTCAACATGGACAACCAGCACCACTTACCCCCTCCTGTATACACCATCAACCCTCCAACTTCCAACCCTCAGACCTTCCAACCCTTCGACGCCACCCGCTGGCTCCTCGATACACAACGACAATACACTCAAGCCATCCACTACCAAGATCTCCTCCGCCAGATATTCCAAGCCTCCGATTACTGGTGGAACGAATTTCTCGCATTCAACGATGTCTTTTTACAACCCAGATTCTCCCACTCAAACACATCTGTATGGAGTTTCTACAGCACTCCACAAATCCGCGGAATGCGATCAGAGTATTTAACAGGAGGTCGAAATTTTACAAACGAAACTGGAGAAATTTGTAACTGGTTGGCTTTTTGTCTTAGGGAGTTGAGAAATAATGGTATTGAATGGAACTCAGATGCTACAATATCTTCATCGGTGACGAGGAGAGAGGAAATTCGAAGTGGCAGACAGAATGAAACTTCAAGTGGAAGAAGAGAGAGAAGAGAGCGAGGACAGGGTGACCCTTATCCGTCGGTAGAATGGTGGTGGAATGGGGATGTTATAGAGTTTACCTTGAATTAGGAATAAGTCTCACAAGTGACGATGATAGATTAGTTCCAGTGGGACTTCTATTGTCATGGTGGTAGCACTTTAGCTGGGGTAGGTAGGATTTAGAGAATAGTTCGGGGTTTCGAGTAGTGAGCCTTTAGACATCAGACATTAGTATAATGAACGTTGATATTCAGGAATAATGGCTTGTATCGATGACGTCTTCAAGTCCCTCTTAAAGAAACTTGCACTCTGCACTTACGATATAGGATTCATCATGCATGTATCAAGGTTGCATAAATTGATGTAGAAATAGACTTTCGACAAGCTTTATTTTTTAAAAATTTATCGGTACTATGGCATTCTTCCAAGTTTCAAGTGCTGCTTCGGGGTTGATAACCGATTGTACAATAGTTGAACTTACATTCATACCTATCGTCGGAATATATGAAGATCCCTAAGAAAGCATCGCGCATTCACAGATCTACCCCTTTCAACAAGATCCTAGCAGCTCATTTGCGCCAATAACATACTTTCTATCCATATTATCGAGGAATAATCCAGCATAGATTATTCGTGTAACATAATGCCGTATCTACATTTCACTTAGGAGATCTTTAGATCCCATAACAATTTAAACTCCATCAGTATCGAAAATACACTCCCGAAGAAGTCGAAAAGATTTTATCAGTGGGAAGCCGTTGCGCATATCAATATAGATCAAAGCGATTCACAAATACCGACCCATACATACAGATCTCCATTCGTATTATTGATATTTATAGACCACAAAAACCTTGATTGCTTAACTGTAGACTTCAAAAATACAGTTCTGAAATAAAACAAGAAAGAATGACTCGTGAATTCGTGAATATGGTACAAACCGCGTACTCTATATACAAGATAATAACATGACTTCATCATCTCCTGCCCCGACTTTTTCCTGTTCCCAATACCTCATTCTTCGTTTCCCAAGCTTTTACATACATCTCCACGTTGCGAATTCTTACAAGAATATGAGATTAAAAACCAAAAAAAAACCGACCACCGTACCTATCACTAAACGCCATACCTTATTTCACCATCATGGTTCGCTTGGAAATACTGGCTCCTTCTTCCCTATTCATCTTCCTTGACCCAATTAAGAACTCATTTCATCAGTTCGAGGATCTTAAGTTCCCGTTCCAAAGAAGTACTCATCGAGTAGATTGATCCCTGCCGGTCCACCACCCGCTCCGACACCCCCAACTGTCGTAACATCCCCCAAGTTCTCTCCAAATCCCATATCAAATCCACTTGAATCCCAGTCATCTCCCCCCGATCCTTCTGCACCACCATAGCCCCCACCCGCGTAATTCAAAAAGCTTAATACCGGTGCATTTTGAAAATCAAAATTATAGGCGTTATTGTTGCCACCGTTTCCATTGGCAGGATCATATTGATACATGTCAGGATTTTGACTTTGGCCTGGAGCTGAGGTATATCCTTGCACCGGACTCTGCTGGTTCGGAAAAAGGCTTGGATCGAGGTTCATGTTGTTATCTAGATTACTAAATGGAGGTGAGATGGCAAAGTTTGGTGAATTGATTTGTGAAGAATTGGAATCATTTCTGTAGGTTTCAAATTCCGTCTTCACTGCGTTGTTCGAGCCCGTGCCATTTCTCGAAGTTGGCCTTTCGTTCGCAAAATTATTTCTGGGTTGATTATTGACAGAAGTCTCCCTAGAATGTCCTTTCGTGCCAATTGGAGGAGGCTGAGGAGTAAAAAGATCATTGAGGCCCATGTCGAACTGAGGCTTTGGGCGATTAGACTGTGGCGGTTTTCGAAGCCGAGAACTGTTAGCATTGAAGTAATCATCTGGCTGTGATTGTAGGTGATGTGATCCGCCAGTATGATGGGGACGTCTTGAATGAAGTCCCTGCTGAGCCCCGGAACCGAAACCAGTAGTAGACATGCACATCTGAACCGTAGCTTTGGACATGCGGTCGAAAGCATCTCGACATGCTTCAGCCGGAGGACATTTATCTATTAGATCCCCAAGGACAGACGTCGCGGCCAAAATTGTAAAGTCAACTTCATCCATTGTCTGAAATTGCAATTAGTAACCATCGGAATGAATAAGATTAATATATGCAAACCTACCAGACGACTTCTGACAACCTGAGAGTGCCAAATAGCATACAGGAATGAGATCCCAGCCATGAACAAATGATGTGTAGCCAGAAAAGTATAATTGACAAGTCGCACTCGATGCAATTGTCTATACAATCTCAGAACTCTCTGTCCCGCCTCGGCAACTTTCAAAAAGACCCTTTCCTCATCTTCTCTTAGCTCCACATTATGTATACTAGGACTTTCAACCTCTTCACTGGTGCTAAATTCTCCTTCAAACATTGGTGGCACACTCAAGCTTTGTCTATACAACATGATAACACATTGCCAATAATTGAGCTCCAAAAAGTCTACTGAGAACTCTACACCCATATCCCGTTTGGTGGGAGCCGATGTTTTCCATTCCCAGAGGCGTTTGTCGATGTCAATACGCCAAGAACGGAAGCTATCGAATTTCACCAGGAAAGGAGATGGTAGTTGTGTATGCATGAAAGGATTTCGCAAGTTTGCACCACCCGCTCGCGCATGCAATGCTTGTTGATGCTGCAATACCTGTAGAATTTCAGACTGTAGCAGTCTCAGGCGAAAGTAATGATATGCCACATGCTTGTAACTTGATCCACCAACCCCTGGGCCCTGCAGACCAGCAGGTGTGATATATTTGTCGTCGAGCAACGAAGGGAATTCTGTTGTTACCACTTGATCGGTGATACCAAATGGTCGTCCAACGCACGTGGAAACAAGTCGATCAAAGGAGTATGTGCACCACCACAGTCTTCTCTTATAATCTCGGATATATTCACGACGGCCTCGTTCTCGCATCGTACGCTCCCGATGTAATCTTGCAGTCTCCGCATCCTCGTTCTTTACTCCAGGTACTTCCAATTTTGGAACTTCAATATCCTTTCCATCTTCATAATGCAAACCTAGATCAACTGCTAAGCGAACCGCTACTCCAATAATGTACCACAAACCAGGAGCCACAGGTCTCAATAACGCGAATCCTGCCAGGAGTAGAACAGCTTGGAGTTCCTCCAAACCGCCACCAAAACCATCAACTCTATCTACCGAAGAACTGAGGCATGCCTCGAGATGAACAATTGCTGACGCGTGATATTCCTCAGGCTGGCTTTGTCTCCCACTGGTTGTGCGCTTTGATTTATCGCCATTAATTGTCTTTTCCGCCTCTTCTCGAGCGCCCGAATCACCAAGGAAAATTCCAGCGCCAATGGCAAACACAATGTTGAGCATATAGAGTTCTCGGGGCGTCCTAATTTTTGTATCCCCAGTCGCATACGCCTCCTCAAACATTTTCATGAATTCTCCTCGATGTAATATAGGTATTTGAGGATTTGCATGCTCAAAGTAGAAGTCCACCAATCTCTTTCCAACATCCTTATCAGGGAAAGGGGCTTGTTTAATGGTAGGTTTTGTATGTAAGCCAAAGAATGAATCACGCATCGAAGTCCCCCCTTGTGCGGCAGCTTTCGAATTTCCTGCTGGTCGTGAAGGCCTCACACCACTATGATCACTAGCAGCACCAGAAACTGAAGATCTCACTGCTGCAAATACCACTCTTGCGAACGATATGCCGGACGTTGAGCCCAAGTATCTCTTATCTGAAGCTCCTTGCACGGAAACACTCTCGATATTTGACATCAATTTGTTAACCTTCTCGGATTCGTCCTGCCTCTTGTTCCATGTCGCCTCATCTTGCGCCTTTTTTCGCACAAGAGCCGTATCTCCATTGAATGCCGACCTTCCATCATCACTGGGGGTCTGCACTGCCGCAGGATCTGTCCCTGGTTTTGGGGTGTGTTCCAGAACTTCGGCTGGCGCAAATGGAATGTTGTTCTGTAGTAGCAAGGATTCGAGGTGTGCTGTCCTCGTCTCGAGATAGTACACATAACTGTTATAGTCAGGTATTAGCATTCAATATTCCCTCACCAATTCTCATGAATAGAAAAAGATAAGAAGATTCACCTCCTAGGAATTTCCCTCTTGGTGATCGGATCATAGCCCACACATTTATGCCCCGCCTTCTCGCAACTTGCACAACTGGGTAAATTCTGGTCGCATTTATTCTTCCTCAATCGACATCTGTTACACGCGCTGACATTGCGAAAACTGCTACTCTGTCCCGCCTTACCACCAACAGTTGCCTCAGCCTTCACTAGTATTGGTTCCGCAGGTACAATTTCCTCTGCTGCAATTTTGGGACTATCATTCTTGCCTAGCGCAGTAGATATACTAGGAGGCTCTGGAGGACTCTGTCTCGCTCGTTTGTTCGGATAACCACTTGCGCTCGTAGGCGGCGAGTGGGGGTTCATCGTTCTATCGTCTTCTCAATGTCGTCGAACGCGCATCCGTTGTGTCTTCCGCGCAATGGGAAAATATCGAGGATGGATTCTGTCGTTAAAAATCGGAATCGCGCATGCGATTGAGTGTATTGGCTCTCAATTCCGTCTATTCTCTCTCATCCTGCTCTTTCTCAACCTCCGACTTTGCGATTGTGTAATGTTAAATTCCCACTCTCCAATACGATCGCTCCGTAATCTTTCCGGCCCTCTCGGCGAAAATATCAGATGTTTTCGTTATCGCAGTTTCAAGAGAACGTTCCTTTCTAGCGTTCGAGAGATATTCTTGTATCAATATAACATTATTGAACGAGAGCCGCCTCTTCCTCTAGAATATGCGTGGGGTTTACCTTTACCCGTGATTCAAAATGTACACACCTAAAGTAGATGCAAAAAAAAATCCATGGATTGAACATTTGACGGTACCTAGGCTCAGGCTAGGGTCGATAATTCCACTCCCACTCAATGGCACTGATAGACAGATAGATAGATAGATAGGCGATTGATGGAGCTGAATGATAAGAGCTTCGACCAATTGAATACCATCATCCGCTGATTACTCCATACCTGGTTCGTCTTATTTGTAGACGGAAGGTGGGTACGGAACTCTATCAGCACTGTTGACTCGATAGCATCGAGTAAAGCTTTGCTTTGCGGCGTGGGATATCTAATCGAGGATTACTTGCGTTCAGAGGGTAGTAGTAAAAGGGGCATCACACTAAGTAGTCGGTAAAATTGATCAACGAAGGGAAGGACTGAAAAAATTACATGTTTCATTTCAGACATTCATTCAATGTTTGTTCAAATCAAATTATTTGAAGGATTGATATATAAACAAGTAGCCCCCCCATGTCATCGACAGGAATCATAAAACTACCTAAACGCCAGATAATATGCAAGCCAAGCCAACCGTTGATTCTTCCAAGTCAGCCGAATAATAATCTGCAATTGGAACCGCAGTCCGGCGGTCCATCCCTAGTAGGTAGTGCGATAATGATATTTCCCTTTTGTCGAAACTCCTACCGTCCTTGTAGTGCAAAGAACTAAATACCGTTTTTGCAAACGACCCAATTCTGTATAGCACCATAACCCCAATTACGCCCAAAATAAAACCTAATATATATACCATCACCGTGATGTATAACGCACAAAGGCATGAAAGGATATCTAACGTCGAAATAAGAACCCCACGGAAATTGCCCAAGATGGCCCAAAATGATTTTTATACAGATGCCCTCCCGAAAGCAGTCTTCAAGAATAGAATTGTTCGAAAAGAAATCTCATAAGTCGTGAATGTATAGGAAAGGTGACCGCAATGGCGTCTAATGTTCGACAATGATGTGTCTTGGCTCGGCGCCAGCGGCGATGCCAGTGTCAGGAGCACAATGATCAAGCATTTCATCATCGAATGCTTGCTCATGGTCCTCTTCACTCTTCTCGTCAACATCCATTCTTCCTCCCTTGTCAGTCATGTAGAGACTGATAACAGCACCAATCATAGCAATGATAGCACTGCACCACCACGCAAGACCAGAGTAACCTAAGCTAGCACCAGCCGACAAGAGGAAGCCCGAGACCGTCGGACCAAAGGCTCTGGAGATACTGGCAGTGGATGCTGCAACACCGTTGATAGTTCCCAACATCAAAAGCGACGGTGCCGAATTAGTCAACAGAATAGCATTGCTTGGATAAGTCATTGTCGAGAAAGTGCATTTCCAGATGACGACCGCATACAAACCAATCATTTTAAGATTCTCTGGGAGTAAGACCAAGTAGGGTGTTACAATATAGAGGATTGGATAAGAAATTGCCATGGTTCTGAACAAGTTCAAAGCACCGAGTCGTCGAACAACAATGGGGAATAAGAAAATTGTAGCAATCATCGAATATAATCCTTGGACCGAAAGAACCACGCCAACATCTGAAGAGCTCATTCCATATGTACCGACGAATTTAAAGGGCAGTTGAGGTTCTGGGAATGGTGGAGCATCGTCCTCTTTTTTGTAGGAAAGCATTGTTGGAAGCATGGAATCGAAAGTCATTGTGTGGCTGGAAATCTCGGGTCAGTTACTCAATTCGTATCGTCGCGCAGCTGGAAAAACGTGAAACAGGTGAACTTACTAAGCCAAGATACCATAACCGATAATATTGATGACGACCTGCCTCGTAAAAGCCTTCGTTGCTGCAGGTTTAGTTCTTGCAGGAACAACAAATTGATCATGTGCATTCAAATCCAGGGTTTCTTGCGGGTCCTTAGAAGTCACAGTCGACGTAAGAGTAGGTGACCCTTGGGTTGTTCGATATCCTGGCGGCTGATCCTCTGAATCACCATTCAACAACGAAAGTATCTCGTCAGACTCTGCCACCTTTTCGCATCGACTATTCTTTAATTCGGCGCATCGTGTGAATTTGCTGAGAATCCATTTTCCTGCTTCTAATCCGGGATCCCGTCGGTATTTCTTCTCCGAGTGCGTTTCTTCCAAAAATAAGATTCCGACAATTACTCCGCAAGTGACCACGACTGTACAAACGAGATTGGGAAGTAAGTAAGGGAACTTTTCCCAAATCGATCCTTGCTGAAATATTCCTGGCCAATTGACTACGGGTCTCGCCAGTGCGCCTCCAAGGGACGGGCCTAATATGGATCTGCAGATTGCAACATTAGTATAAAAATTGTTGAGAGCTGACAAGAGCTGACAGTTAGTTCGAACTCACCCGAGACACCAAACGAATGGCATGATTGTATATGCGCGAGCTATGACTTGTCAGAACGAGGCTCCGAAACCCAAAGTGATAGATCACTTACGCTGATGTTCTTTCACCGTCACCATCTCGGCCACAGTAGTCTGTAAAACGCCAATATTTCTAGAAAAAGCAATTCGTCAGAATTTATTGCCTCAACCAACAAAAAGGGGGGCGGAAGCATGGATCCATACCCGTTCAATAAACCACCCAGCGCGCGTGCCAACAATGCTGTTGGCAGATTGGGCGAGAATCCAAAGATGAGCATACTCAAAGCCGTACCCGCAAGCCCGGTAAGCAGAACTGGTTTTCGTCCGATTTTATCACTCAGTCGACCCCAAGCCACTCCAGACGAGAATTCTGCGAAAGCGAAAGCCGATGTGACCATGCCACAGTACATGAAGATTTGAGCATCGTTATCGGTAATGTGGAAATCTTTGACCATGAAATATATATAGGGGAAGATGCTCATGAAAGCAATGGGTTCGCAAATCCGACATAGTGCTAGAGTATGGATATTAGTGATTGTACAGTTGGAAGAGTTACTGCAGTACTGCTGTAGAAGTCACAATGATAGTCACACCAACGTACCCAGGATTGTCATTTGCTTCGTGGGGAATGGAGGGGTCCGCCTCCGCGCTCCCGTCTGTCCTGCCGCGGATTGCATGTCCGCTGCCTCTTCTGTAAAGCTTCGATGGGGAGTTGTAAGTTGAAGTGGTTGTTTAGACAAGTATCGTAGTAGAATTGGATCGTTTGAAAGAACTTGACGAGAATGTAAATTGGGGGAAAAGTCGGCGTTTCAAAAGGTGGAAGTATGTTTATATATTGTTCGATCCTTCCAAATATAATGTCTAGTTTTGCTTTATGTTGTGCAACCAAACTCTATATGATTGATTTGAGTAGATGCATGAGCAATATGTAGTTAGAGAAAAGCAAATACGTGCAGCAGGTCTTTGCTTTACTGTGAAAGAAGAAAAGAAAAGTTGTGGAATCGAAATGTTCAAAAAATCGATGAGTAGCAGGGCAAGAAATATGTAGCTGACCGCTGTATGGAGACGTTTAGAAGCATAATCAGACGTAGTGGGTAGTAGCGGCGCCGACTTTAATACATATCTGATTACTCGTATGGTATTAACACATGGCGGTGACGAACTTGCAAATATTACTGTCGTGGCTCATCCCTCCCTTGCTAAGGCCTTGAGCGAGCGAGCGTTGTCTCTATGGGGCAGCGCACATAGGTTTGGGCCTTCGAGCTAGAAGCCGTGTATGATTATGAATTTATGAGTGAGAAGGACGGTACTACCGTACCCACACGTCCCGGCAATTGGCTCCGTGACCCGTTGGGCTAAAGATGAGGGAGAATTTAAAGACTCAAGAGGGAAGGTTATTTAGAAATTATTGTTTGCAGGCAACTCACATGGAGGAAACCCTGCCCTGTCACAACTTGGGTGGATTAGGTCTTGGGTTTAGTAGCGAGGTAGCGTCGTGGATCAAGGGAAAAAAGGATAGTGACCATACCATGGCTCCATGGCTCGCTCGCAGGGGCTGTGGCATTTCTTACTTGCGGCGGCGGTGTGAATGGTCGAGGAAAATATGAAAGTTTGAGAATGCTTGGGCTTGGATGACACTACCATAGTACCATCATCATAACATGTTTTGTTTTGCTTCTGCTGGTGGAGCGTGAGTGTTGCGGTTATGCCAAAACAGGTATTAGATGCCATTTCTCTTCACGCACACGCACACACACACCAGGGCTCATTCTCCATACACGCATTTTTAGAGCTTCTCAACTCAAGTTACATGGAGAGAATGACATGATGTTATCATTCCATCTACCCATTTGTTACATGCATTCTATTTATTGGCTGCGAAGATCACCCCGGAAAATACTTCGACAAGGCAGGGAGTGCAACCCAGATAGACATCATCAAGTGTGCGGTGCTACGTTTCTTTCTGTAGTCATGAACGGAAAGGTGTAAGTAATATTGTGTTGTATTATTCCAACTGCAGTCCATGTGCAAATGCAAAAAGTAATGATACTCTAACCTTCAGCTTTTTCCCTCGCGTTCGCTTTGGGCATTCCGACTACTGCTAAGCTTTCTAAATGGAGTGCTAGATGCGATGATTAAGCCCAGAAGAGACTCCATTTGGCTCATACGTCGGTAATCCATTTGCTGTGGAAGGCCAAACTTGGAATATACTTTATCATGGCCTTTCGAAAGCAAGAGGTCTGAGTGGTTAGTGCGTGTAATCACAGGTGCGGGGGTTGATGTCCAGGTCGATTTCCTTCCTCTTCCAATCTTTAAGTCACAACGGAGGGCGCTGAACGGAAGCAACAGCCTTAACGTTCAACCCCACGACAGCTGATGCCAAATGACATTCCAATGAGTCCAGGTGCTTCTTCACTCAAGGTTTCCTTCAGGGCTCAAGCTTTTCCCTGCATGGCCTCCGTGTCATGTAAAGCAATATTAAAAGTTGGCTTACGATATGTGTTTGCGGGCAGCTACATCATTCGCCGGCTTTCCACAGTTTTGGTGCATTTTTAAATTTCGATATCGTGAAGATTACAACTGTTCATCATTCGGTTGCATTACCGCTATACAGAGGTTGTAAGGGTAAATAATGTCAACCCCACTTTTAGTGGAATCTTGCTGTTTTTAGAGAATTTATTGCTGCTTTAAGCGATTTGAATAGATATTGAGCTATTCCCCCCCTAAAATTCGAAATTTGAAGCTTTTACTTGCTTTTTATCAACTCTAATAATTTAATAGTATTTAAAGCTTTTAAAGCTTTTGAAGCTTTCAATAGGTTCTAGATAGGTTTCAGATAGGATTTGGAATTAGAATTATATAAAAAATCAATGATTTTGAATAAAATATGATTTTTGACAATACTTTCGCCTGTTAGATTTCACCATATAAATGTTCAACCAGCGTTGTGATTTGATTGGTCTAAAGCTTAAAAGTGGGGATAAATTCGATCGTTTTTTAGTGTAATTGACAATACTTACCCTTCCAACCTCCGTATACCACCCTACATCTCACCTAGAAGTTCCAAGGGCCTAAAAATCAGCAATTGTAGTCAAGGCGCAAAGAAATGACCATTTCCGAAGATCAAATAAAAGCCATACCGGGTACACACATCGGTGACTATACCGTGACTTACGCCCTCTGATTCTGCAGCTCTTTCCATGGTGATTGCCCGCGAACAAGAGGTATATCCACAAGAGCTCCATTATGGAAGTGGTCATGTTACATAGAGAATAGCAAAACTAGGATAAAGCATGGCTACCCTGCCTGCTGAAAAGATAGAGACTTGGTTTTGTCGTATCTAATTGGGATTTACTGGGGATCTTGTCCCGAGACCCAGAGCAGTGGAATATGCCCTGTATTAGCCCTGTACTCGACTCGGCCCTGTCGATTTCTAATCTTTTGTGCCTCGCTAACTAACTTACTCGGATAAGATCTATTGATAGATTAGCAATCCGGCCAGGCGTCCTTGCAAATCAAATGACTTACCTATAGTGTTTTCGATTCAAGATTTGATCATTACTAGTCAGGGGTATTTGACCCAAAGGAAATGGAAAATACACAACAGAAAGATGACGGGATCCCCATGGATGCAAATAGACGAAAGGACAGGGTCAGAAAAGTATGGTAGCACAAGAACATACCCGGTAGCTATTCCTTGTAGTGCAGCTTGCCCGCTTTACTTGATCGGAGGGGGTTTTCGTATTTGTACTTTTGAAATGTAGCTTGTACAGATACATGTCTTCACGAAGGGTACAGATGATCTGGTTTCGATCTCTAAGCAAATGTGGCAGGACCGGATAGGTTGAAGATAATTGTAGCAGCAGTAACGTAATGCTTAATATATTTAAGGTAACGATGATCTATCACCGAGTGCTATATGTATGTCTATATGCTACATATATGTATGTAGGTGTCCTCAAGCCTTTGTTGGTTCTTCGTTGGCTGTAATAAGCGTAAGCTGCGTTTAACAACTTCGAGAGCTACTTGAAAAGTGCAGGGACCCAGTGAGAAATTGGATTCCGAGTCACAAAATTACTTTTCTTAGCTCACTGTATGTTGCCCTATACAGCAAGTGGCAGAATTCTCAAAGTCTATTCGTGTAGATCGAACAAGCTGCGAGATGCAAGTAGCACGAAAGTAAACTCGGATTTATTTTCCGTCTTGCACTAAATACGTCAATTGTCGAAGCAACATCCATACAAGAATCTCCATCAACAGATCAAGGATCGGGTCTCTCTAGGCAGACCGTTGGTGCCGCGGAATCGGGACACAGGAACATGGATTAGAGAAGAAATGAAAGCTTCCTCGAATGTTCCATTCGAAAGGAAATGAGCCTTAGCGCCTTCGCGTCCTTGGAAGTTTGTTTCGCATACGAAGATGGAGCCAAATGACAAGGTTATCCAGCTTAATTTTCAATGGGTCAAACAGCTAGGGGAAATGAAAAATTGGATCAATTGGATTGGATCGAAGCCAACTCGCAGCAAGCCGAAAAAGCCATATGAAAGAAAACCGGTCCTTGCCACGTTTTGTTGTGGCACCCCATCTTCGATAATGACGATCATTATAGGGGGTGCCGTAGCTGGCTCGCTGGAAGGCTGGTAGAAGGGTTCAGAAATTCCTAAGTCAGGGATGCTTTCCTTAGTGGAGCACCCTCAGCTACATTTTAAGATAAAAGGGGCTCAAGCAGAAGCAGTGTGTAACTAATAACTCTAGTAGCAAAGGCTAAAAGATGGTGTGCTTGTTCCAAGATCAGAAAGCAGGCCAAGGCTGGCTGATTGGTCTCAGAGAGCTTCGCGGAAGTTGTTCCCAGACCCGTAGCGAGTAAATCCGAACGAATGATGTTGTGAATTCGATGGTTTGCCATCTAAAAAAACTTTCGAGTGGTGTGGTTTAATATTTGGCGTGGTCGTGCAAAAGTTTGAACTGTACCTATCTCGGACCATTCCTTGACGCTTACCGGCGCAGGATGAGTGTTCCGAACTTCCCATTCAGCTTTTTCTTCTTGGGTATGTGTTACACAAAATCAAGTTGGCCAAAATTTCTTACAGTATTCGCAATTTTGACGCCGAGGGGTTTAACGAAGCGATGAAGGGGTACAAAAGCCTCAGTAGACGCGTTGTATTCTAGAAGGAAAAAAAGGATCCGGTACTGGTTCTATGGATCTCATTATCGATCCATTCATACACATCATACACATCGCACTTTCGGTTTTTTCCCTAACCCCAATGTCTCACAACTCCATCCAGTCTTTTCTTTTCACCTTCTTATATTCGTAAAGTATCGCCCAAGTTCCCAACAAACAACAACGCTGTTCCCTGAATATACAGAATGATTCTCAGTTCCCACCCACATTCAATTCCCGAGAACAATATCTGTGTAACTAACTTTCTATTTATTTGAAAAGACCAATGAAATTATTAATCTCGAATTGATACACCGCCAGTTGTAAGTTCTCGTTCCTGCGATAGTTTTCCTTTTTCCTCAAATCTCGATGTTGTTCAATAGATTCGCGCCACAATCCAAGGGGTTGTTTGATTTGATGATTGTATTGCTTCGCGGAATTTCGGATGTCGAATTCTGAGTGATACTGTTGGTATATGCACTTATGTTTCTCAAGTACTCTATTTGCTCATGTTACGATTTGGAGGGGTCACAGGATTCTCGGAAACATCTATCCTGCATCGTTTGCTAAGTAATAATCCTGTGATTTTCCTTTTTTCGGGTGCAAAATGAAGATCCCGGAGACCCGCGGACACCACTTTTGGAAGACATTTTTGGATTGCGACCTTCTACAGACCTATATGACTGCTGCAATGTCGCGCACTACATGAGATGCATCTGAGATTTGTGGCGTGGTACTTAGGCTTTGAAGTCAAAATCTTGCTATCCACTCAAAGATCTTCATGTGTCTTTATTTCTTGCCCATTGAAGAAAGTATTCCGATGGTTGAGACTCCGGACAGTTAAAAAAAAAATCATTCCATGGGTTTGGGAAGTCATCCGGCGCATCGAACATGCAGTGCAGCGGCTACGCACATCGCAGCCCAGTCATATATCAGCAGTACCGAAAAATTCTATCAGTGGATCGTGATACGTCAAAGTACCATTGATCTGAACTGAATAGATTTGCGGCACTGCGTCGAGATGCGGCATCAAGAGACAATTCTCCAGCCAATTAGACCCCTTAAGTATCTAACGACATGGGTTGGTTAATGTGCTCGTTTGGGCACTCGCTATAACATGTAGCGATGCTGTACCCAAAACGTATCTCTTGTACGTATACTTTGGAAAGTACACACATTTCAATCTCTACAAAGTTGATGGCTTGCAGATGCAAGATGCACCGTTACCAACTTCAAAATTACACTGCATCTACCCATGTAGCCCTGCACATGCATCGAAGGTTACTCCTTCTCCGTTCTCTTTTCAATCCCGTATCACAATCACGCATTTAGACTATATTGGCCAGTATCAGCACTTAGAACGAGGGTTTTGGACCACGAGGTGTACAACGTTGGGCGCCATTTCCTATAGCACTATAAGCAGTAAGGTTTTGGTAAACCACTTACAGCTATGTGTCGGCTTAGAGCGGATTCTAACCCCACTCACATGGAACGATTCCTTCGTACAGGGTGATGTTCTCATAGTACTCCTTCTGATGCATTCATGGTCAGACGGGTCGCTTGCTGGGTGTATCATAGCAGATACCTTGAAGTGGAAGTCTCCTCGCTTCGCCAGGCCCATATCCGGAGTCCTGGCATGAGGATATACCAAACGTACGTTACTGTCACAGCGGAAAGGCACAGCCTTACAGAAAATCCCTGAACAGACCGCACGTCATGCATAGGTTACTTACTGATACCGAGTTTTATCCAAGAACCTGATCCAATCATAGCTTGACCGCAAGGACTGCGCCCTTCTCACCGAGTTCTTGACCGCACTCACGTCTCAGTGCCTTACTCAAACTTTATTCTTGCCCCCTACTAAGTGAGTGGGGGTATGATATGTTGTGTTTCATGGGCAGATTTCAGTCTCCATGATGGCTCGGAAGATGATCCATCTTCCCCATCGAAAGATAAATTTGTATGGCCGCCCAAGACAAAATGTATGTACCCAATCTGACTGATGCAACCATTAACTGGTAACGGGATCCCTTGGAGATTTTTAGTCTGGTATCACACGATAAATCATACGTGGAAGATTTCTCCCGCACCCAAGCATCTTACAACACTTCCAGATAAATGCAAATCGACTTCATTGGGGAGATGGACGAGAATGGATACAAATTGAGGATCATATGATTTTCACCCAAAATCTGCAAAGCTGAGCACATCAGCATAACAGCGATTTAAGGCTTTCACCCTGCATGAAGGATGCCCATCATATCACATTTTAATTCTCAGATCCCTTGTATATAACGTTGAAGTCCATGCAATAATGATAGAATTGGGCAATATCAGAATTGCTGCGGTACACCGGCTATGTATGAATATTCACAACCAACGGAATATTAAAATGGCTTCCTTGGGGTAAATTTCCGACGGCTCTATCCCTTCCACTTTTCTCGAGTTCGGAATGGATGGTTGACGTAGTATTGGACTGTAATCTTTCCGAAGTATCGTAAGCAAAATTCGATTAGCAATAGCATAAGCCCCTGAACCTATGGTTGAATCACGTGATTTGACATCAAGTGACCTTGGCATCGGTAGCTCGGCAGGTATGAGTAAGCAAAGTCCACAGCAGCCTGAGGCAAAGTCCGAAATACGGATTCACATTGGATCGCTTTACCCTTGAAAGGGCTGCATCATCCAGCATCTGGCGGGGCAATCATAAGCCTGGAACCACCAAAAGAGTCATAGAAATCACATCAAGACACCAGGATTGATCAATATTTCTTCATATTACCCTCACAAGAAAATCTTTTCCATAATCAATCACATCATCCAATATTGATAAATACCCGATCCTTCATCGGCTCGTTCCTTTCAATAGTTGAGGGTCGGTCCATCACAAACGGTAAACAAATCAGTAAGCCGAATAGCTAGCACACACCAGTCAATATGGGTAAAAAGCAAGCTGCTGGAGAGAATAGCAGAAAGGCGGCAGGAAACGCCAAGAAAGCTGAAGTTGCTGCGTCAAAAGCGGCAGTTGAGAAAAATAAAAAGGATCAAGCAGAGTCAGAAGAATGGTCCAAGGGAGCAAAGAGCAATGCAAAGGCGTGAGTCCGAATGGTTGATTTCAGCTTTTGCTACCCCGCATATCACCCGACCAATTTGCTAACGTAGTATCGAACAACAGTGAAGCTGCAGCACTCAAACAAGCCGAGTTAAATCGGAAGAAAGCAGAAAAGGAAGCATTGTTGAAGGCTGAGGAAGCTGCTGCTCCCTCTGGTCCGAAGAACTCGAAGAAAGCCGAAAAGAAGCCTGCCGTTAAAAGAGGTCTCGACCTATCACAACTTGACGACTCCCCTACTAGTGCTAGTCCATCATCAGCACTCAATGCTTCCAACATTGATGATGCGTTGGATGCGCTGGCCTTGACATCAAATACGAAGGAAAAGGTCGATAGGCATCCAGAAAGGAGATTCAAGGCTGCTTATGCAGAATTCGAAGAGAGGAGGTTGCAAGAAATGGATAATGATGGTAGTGGAAACGGGCTGAGAAAGAACCAAAAACAAGAGAGAATCAGGAAAGAGTTCGAAAAGAGTCCTTTGAATCCTTACAACCAGATCACTGGAAGATACGATTCGACCAAGGGTGAGTTAGCAGAGATTTTGCAAAATGTACAAGCTGGTGTAGAGTCAAGGTTGGCAGGCAACTAGATCACCATAAGATGTGTGTTTGCTAGTGTGCGCGGCGATTTGCTACATCTTGTTGGCATACATAACCGTCTGCGAGTCGGGGGTGAGGGGGTTGACGATTGAAACGATACCATTATTGCAAGAAAGCACCCAGTAACGATAGAGAAAGAATGAATGACATCCATGATTAAAGGCAAAGTTCAACTCGTGCGAATAATCTACTCGAACCAAAATATCGTTCCAAAATCATGCATAAATGGCATTGATGATGTTTCATGAGCCTACCTATGATTCATGAATAGTTTCCTGAACATTCGGGATACCTACTGCGGTACATTGGTGAGGCAATAACTTCACCGCTTTTACATCATCCCCAAGCTCTGGATCACAATCACAAGCCAAACATAAACATAAACATAGACATAGACATAGACATAGTCAAAGTCAAAGTCAAGTATAACAACAATAACAATGGCGCCACAACGATTATCAACTTTATCTACTGTTCGAAAGCAGCATTTACTAGTAGAATTGTGCGTTTCAACCCAATCTTCTCATCAACAACCAAGTACATTACCATGCTGATGAGAGATCCACCAATATGCAGTTCAAGTCTAAAATACGCATGTCCACATGGCGTGTTCATGAGCCTCACACCTGGCGACCCCACCCTCTGGTCTGGCGTTCTATTCGTGCGGAAAGGTACCTTTGGATCTCATTGAATGCTATCTGTCATGCCATGCTTCTCCCGTCCGCGAACGCGGGTTCCATATAGCCAAATTATCACGTCTCGACATCTGTGACTTCAACTAATTTCTCTTGATCTGTCTTATTTTAGGTCCCTATGCGCCTTCAATCCTGCGCTTTCAGATTTCGTTTCCACCTCAATATCCTGCTCTGCCGCCTCTAATAACTTTCTCGACGGATATTTTTCACCCGCTGATTACGCCGCTTACAACTTACATGTACAGTACGGATACACAGTCCGACGGTACAGTGAGCGCGACAGATGAGGAGAGGTTACCTCCTGGAGGGTTCTCACTGAGAGAAGGGTTCCCGGCATGGTTTGGAAGAACAAGTAGAAAGGGCGCAGAGCAAGGAACTCCCACAAAGGCCGGTGGAAGTACAGCTGAGAGTGAAGCTATGAGTAGCCCAGGAAGTGGTATTTATTCACTGGGAAAAACTGCAGATGGTGTCAGGGTTGGGGTTTATGAGGTATTGAGATATATCCGGAGGACGTTCGACGATGAACTCGTGCTAGATAAGGTACCTTTGGAGGCAGCTGGTAACCCTGGCGCATGGCACGCGTGGAAATCGTATCGCATAAAGATAGGCAAGATGACCGCAGAGAAGAAAGACTCCGATTTGAAGGATCCGACATCGCCAGTAGTAGCGCGCGCACCAGGGGAATGGAATTGGGATGGTGTGTGGGAAACGAGAGTCAAGAAGGGTATCGAGGCCAGTACCGCCGAGACAGTCTTATATGGTTTGGGAGCAGATGATTTGATACAATTTCTCAATTTTGACAAGGAGAAGGTTGACCGAATCAGAGAGCAGATTAAAGGTAGTGCAGATAATTTGGAACCACAACGGAGAAGCGTAGTATGATACCTGAGGAAATCCTGGACATTTCGATATTTCTTACAGTTCAACGTATCCTACGGACTATTCTTTCTAGCATTGATACCCCCGTTCACATAATATAAGCTTTAATTCTCCTTCCGATCTTCACATGCATTGGTGCTTGTGTTGCGCAAGAAAAATGTCCGATGTCTTCAATGTTGTGCATTTTCATGACCATTGAATGATCGCCTTCAGGTAACCTAGTAGCGATGCTCGTCATTAGGGGCACATCAACACCTAGGATTCAGATCCTCCGGGAGGAATGATCGACGTCGCATACAAAGTGGTCAGACTTCTACATCTTTATCTTCAATCCTGGAAGGATCGCAGGCGGTCTGGATTTAGTCAGGGGTTATCAGTTCAATGGAGATACTTGTTTTATGTTCTTGTTTGATTGGATTGTATCATTCATTTTAGGTGTGTGCTTTGAGTGTTGTGAGCTGTTCTTGGGGAGAGAGTAAAAGTATGGGTTTCAGTAGACCGTCGAGTCGTTCTTTGCGAGTCGTCTGGATGGACTTTTCATAACTTGTTCACTGAACTATACATTGTGAGTAATGGAGAGTTGCCTGTTGGTAACGTGTTCTCATTCGGTTTTCATTTTAGTCAAACATTGTTCATTGGAAAGGTCATTAATTTTCAGTCTCTACCAAAAGACTCGATATATCAATATTCGAATACCGATCTGGATTTCTTCTTTAATTTTATTTTGAAAGTTCTTGAAATATGCGAGCCATTTTTACGTATGATTCCCTACAGTTTGGCCTTTGAATGTCCCATAGTGTTGATACAATTCTCGTGGCATTTCTGGCCGCTTTTTTGTGTGTATGTTCTTAGACAGGACTCTTTCTCTTGAAAAACAGTGTATACTCAAGCTTGTTGAACTCTTAAGTCTTGGAGATCTTCGTCTACTGAAATTTGACATATAGGGCTATCATAGTCTCACCTACATCTTGAGACGAACCTGCTTTTACACTGCATAGAAGCAAACGCTTACAAGTTTCGTCTTGTTGTAGGAATCATTGCCTTTTAGTTTCCACGGGATGAACAATTGATCACTGTGCATTTCTTCTGGCGATCCTTCAATTTTCGATCTCATATCAACATTTTTGGCACATCTCTGGTGCTTTGGGATTCCAGAAAATCTGGCAGTTGAATGTCCTATTCATGTTCGCTCACTTGAACATTGAAATTCTCGAGGTCTCCGAGAACTTTGATTTAGTGTCGTTCTATATTCCACATGATCTTTCCCAAAAGATCGAAATATCGCTCTTACCCAGACTCTCTATAAGACGGACATACTTTCCCTTTCAATATCGTGTAGTATTGTCTTAGACAATCTTCTCAATCTTAAAAAATGGATGGCATCTTCAACAACATTATTGCTTCAATCTTTTTTTGGCTATGATTACAGAATCTTATTCTCCTATTGGCGCACTTATAATAGTACCAATTATTATCTTATTGTTCGTTGTATTCATTGCATTGAAAGCAAGTAGTATTTGGAGGTGGATCGTTAACTGTTGCCATCGGCCTGGGAACACCTTTCTTCGTTCCAGATTATACCGGAACTTCAGAACTCGACACTCAAGTCTCGAAGATACCTACGACGGTGCCTGGAGTGATTTAGAGACTACACGTTCTGGTGGTTCTAGTTTCGTCAGTAGAGCATCCAGATTGGGCACTTTCATGAATCCATCTTCGGGGAGACGTTCAGCAACCTCAATATGGCACACTCCATCTCAAGAAACCAGAAGCTTCATGAGCCTGAAGTCGAGCCGCTGCGGATTATTAAACGTAGCCAAACCGTTACCAGTCGCATTTCGAGCTCAAGATTTGGAGGCGCAGATGAATGGGGAATGGCTGGATCCCCGTTCTATGATGAGGGTGAGGGAAGCCCGCCGGTGGCAGCGGACAGACCTTTAGTGCCTTTGACTATACACAAAATAAGAAGGGGTAAGGGTAGAGGCAGTATTCTGGGTGATGGTAATTTGTCCATCAAGGTTGTGGAAATTGTGAAGCAAGGTATTGATTGCCTAGGTATTGGTCACAACAGCAGCTAACTGTTTCAGATCATCCTGACCATTCAAAAGACGATTTCGAACTTACACCAAAAGCATCTGAAGCGCAGAGGAATATAAGCACAGGAAACTTCTTAAGGGCAGAGTTACATTCTCTGAGTTCAGAAAAAGATATCGAATTTCCAGATATTCGAAAATCGGCTGGCTCTCCTGTGGCACCCCAAAGAAAGAAATCCAAATCCAAGTATTCTCTGTTGAGAGCATTTGGTGGTCGACGAAGTGAGGATCTGGATTCTGATCCTACTCTTGGTCGGTGCCATTCTTCGACTTCGACGAAATCACACAGCACTCTTCTTCGCAAGCTTTCTCGTAGAAAATCTTCAGCTTCTACCATTCAATCAATAGCTTCTTCTAGTGTTGGGACTGTCGAACTCTCTAATCCGTTTGATACAATTGGCAATCAAAGTATGAATGATTCTAGAACTAATTCAAGAGCATCGTCCTACTACGATGGCACGATCATGATGTCGAACCCACCTACACCTACACCTACACTGGTACCAACACTCAGCTTTTCTAGAGACGATAATTTCGTTCTGTGCCCGCAGATTTCTGTCACTCCAGAGAGTGCTAGTGTGGACGCGGGTGTTTGCACGTTGTGGGCTGCTGTTGAGATCACCGGCGTACTTAGGAAAGCTGATGGTACATCGACATCCGATGATGCCGGTCGCACTTACAGTACACAGAATCTTACTCCACGATATTTAGGTAGGTCATAGATTCTCTTAATCTTTGAAAAGTGCTCTCGTTGACTTTTCTAGACCTCAGAAGTTACGGTAGTCTCCACAACATTGCTGTTGAATTTCAACCTGGGCCAGATTGTATCATAGTTGACCAGCCGGCAGACACTTTTCAAGCTAAGACTATTAGGGTGAGTGAGACTCATCTTATGTTAGTGAAGGTACGATTGAACGAAGTCAGAAATTCGCTGTCGCACGTGAAGCAAAGATCATCCGATGAACTGATCGAAAACCTGAATGAAATTCTGGGAGACATTACTACTCATTATTTGACTGTAAAACTAAACTATAGACACTCGGCTTTCTTAAATTTAAGATCGCAGGCTGCTGAAGGAGAGTTCAGGCTCTTACCACAACACACTTTGCTGGAAACTAAAGCCACAGCATCTATCAAGCGTCATAATCCAGCGTCTGCTTGGTCACCTAGAAGCTCTGGGACTTTAAATTCGACAGTAGGAGCTAGTGTGCTTACGAAGATTATCGAAAAGCACTTCTCGGCCGAGAAATCGAGAGAAGCACTTCAGAAGCTCGCGGAAGACAGAACAACGATTCCATATCCTCGAAGAACCTACGGATATTCGTCGGGTAAGGAAAATAGGAAATCTACAGCGAGCTCGTTGTCATGTGCAGATTCAACTGACAGTCTACTCTCTCACTCGTTTTCAATGACAGCCATCTCAAATTTCAATGCTCGAAGTAGCCCCCTTTCCAAACGTCTGGGCTCGCCTTACGACCATCCATTAGATCAAGTAGACGGAGAAATGGATCCTGCACGGAAGATCTGGTCACAAATGCGAAGGACCTCACGTCCCGCTAGCAAGCATCCTCGGGCGAGTATCAGCGACGGGAACTACTTTAGCACAGATCAAGACGCGCCATTCGAGTGTACTCCACGATATGGAGGTAGCTTAAGAGTTCCGAATCTTTCGATTTTTGAACCTCCTGATGATCTCCTGGACACTTCGCTTGAACTGACGCCAAGGGCGAAACGAGATCGACTTTCGAGGGGAAAAAGTACAAATAATGTGATTGACGATGATAGACATCATCTTAGGGAGATGGCGTTGAGAAATAAGAGAAGTGTGGGTCAAGAAACATTGAGGAGTATGGTACCTAGTACTCATAGTGGTGGAAACGCGTTCGGGGGTAGGCACGGTGGTGTCTTGGGGGCCGTAGCGGGAGTAGGATTACCCGGTAGAAATTGGGGGCAGTGGTTGTCTTGGGGTGGTTAGATGTTGTGGTGGGATATTGATTGAACCTGTGCATTTTGTCTGACTTAAAGTTGGACATTCAGATGGTCGAAATAATTAGTTGTTTCTGTTGGAATCGTTATAGGAATGGTTTTCTATGCTTATAATGAGAGTTAATTATTTTTTGCCTCTCTTTTCCTGAATATAGTTAGTATCAATCAATGCATATGCATGTTTCTGGGATTAAATACTGAATTACGTCAATACTGGTATTGGTTTTGGTAATGAGACTCTGGAATGACCATCATGTCTGATACACCCGAGATTCTCCTTTGCCTATAAATCTTCTGTGTCTTGTCTCGTGTCGGAAGACTTGCTTTAGATTTAGCCGGTGAGTTAACCGGTTGAAAATTATAAGAATTATCATTAATAGGAATAATCGATAAATCCAGGAGAAGGAGAAGAATATCTAATTATGTGCCAAAGCATTTCTTTCCTCGTTGCTTTTACTGGCGGGATGAAAGGCTACCCTATTTTTGGAATGAAGACTTTGAAAACTAAATTTTGACTCTGATACATATTGGATTAGTAAAGACATATGTAGAAGAGAAAAAACTATTCTTTCTCATTGTAATCCGTTCCGCTCGCCATGTTGCGAGCTTGCGTTGTGATTGTTGGTGTTGACAGACTTCAAAGAACACAGCCGACGATGTCAGATGAAGGGACCATGAATGGTAAAAATTCTTGTTAGCTGTAGGTATACTAGGCAGATAATGATAGTACATACGCAGATTTCTATATAGAGAAATCAATCACTTGAGATGATACTACTAGCTTGGTCACTTTGGCTTTGATTTCTCGAATTACCTATGTTACATAGGTACCTATTTAAAGATTTTAGATCTTGTGTTGCTCTGGGATGTCTAACTTTTGAGCATCTATTATTCAAATATATTAACTGGTATTTAGTATCTGATTAGATAGTGTAGCGTTCAATTGAAATCTCTCAAGGTCTTATGTTGTACTTCTGTAATCAATTTATGTAAGGCAAGCCCCAGCCCCAGCAAGTGTTGCTAGTTAACTCTTATTATTCTTTCTGATGTTCTTGGATTCTATGGATTGGTCTATGGTATATTTGAGGTTTTTCTAGCTTCGGTATGTCCTTAGGTTGTAACTCTGAAAATCATCCCCTCCTTAACAGAATACTCGTGTGCTATTCTTACTATGACCATCCGGAAAGTTATACCTCTCGTTAGTTGCTATTTATGAGTAGTTTATATCACACAAGAGTGATAGGTTCAGATAAGTCATTTCAGTGAATAGGAAGTATCTCATCGAATCTGTTCTAGATATACATTAGGCGGGCGAATATTTCAACGATTCTAGTATAAGAATTTCTAGTTTAAGCTCATTCTTTCTACCGCGAGGGCAATTTATAAGAATTGAGATCTCGCTTACAGCGAGAAATGATCGTACTCTGTGCTTAATTAGTAGGGCTATTCTCTGGAGGGACTTAGACCAGGAACATGGTACCAAAAGTTTCGATATACAGGTGTTGATTCGCTTATGCTTCTGGCTAGTAAGCGAAACGAGTAGACTGATCGCAGGGAGTATCTACAAGCGTGAGGGTGTTTTGAAATTGCATAGAAAAAATTACTCGGAGCGAACGCAGAGTTCCTAGGAGAGTATTTTTGGAGAAGGGGTTTCTAAATTTTTCTAGACCTAATTAAAAGGATGTGATAGGTATTGGATGGAAGCGGATCCGAGCTCCAATTTCGATTTAGATATTGATCAAGATATACAGCATGCTCAAGGTTGATAGCGGGAGTCTTTGGATGTGCCCAGCCGAGACTGTATGTTTTCTTTTTTGTGTTTGTAGCACTGTGAGCTAAAAACACAAAAAAGTGGGTTGATACTTGATACGGCGATTTGATAGTGAGTAGATACAATGAGATTGAGTTGTGAAATAAGCTAGGTAAGGTAGAACATGACTGATATCTAGAATCAATGAGACCGCATAGTGGTAAAAGTGAATACTATATGGCCAGAGTCATGTAGTGAATTGAGGTATTGGGAGGTTCGGTGGTCAATTCAGCTCAGCCTACGTTAGAATTGAGAATACAATGTCGTACAGTGCCTACTTATTTAAAGACTTTTGAAATATATCTGGAGTTCTATACTTACATTACTCCTAATGTTCATTCAAAATAAGTCTCAATTTCTCATGGAACAGGAATCATTCGAGTTTCAACAGACGACTACTTACTACTTACTTACTAGTAACCTTGTCTACAGGAGCATTCATCGGAACTTGCAGTGATGTCTAGACCAGTGAAGGCCAAGAATTTTCTCTCCATCAGCTCCAAAAAAAAGACGTTGAAACGACTCAAGTCGGATGAAAAGACAAAAGCTGCTCCAAGTATCGGATTAGTCCCGATGGATCTCGATTCCCAAGAACAGATCCTCACACCCATCAATCGAACATTCACCCTCTTCCCAAACCTTCCTCTCGAGCTCCAGCGCAAAATATGGGAGTTCGCCGCAATCCCAGTTCCACGCGCGATTGAAATTCAGTGCCGACGAATGAAAGATATTAGGCATCCCATAACCAAGTTCTTCTTCAAATCCTTCATCAACCCACTTTGGATTCAATATTGCACAACGATAAACCCTATCCCAACACCCCTTCTCCATACCTGTAGCGAATCTCGCAACCTCGCTTTGCGAAACTACTGTTTTCATATTCTGCTCAATCGACCCTTCTACTCCAATGTCGATACGGAAATTTTATGGATGAGAGGTCATACCATATTTGGGTTCGTGCAAGGAGGCAATCGTGTACGTTTTATGGGTCCGCAGGATGATCAATATGAATTTTGGTTATCGAGATATAATTTCCGTTTTCTTGCTATCGATCATGAAGCCCGGCTGATCATCCACAACGAGGGCCAGTTTACGCAGACAGAGGAGATCCTTTCTTGGAATATGAATTTTTGGAAGAGATATGTATTGGAAGCGCCGACGATAGAGAAAGTTTACTTGGTATACAACCAGCCAAAGAAGCGAACAGAGGCTTTGAAGGAAGCGAAGACATTGTTTGAGCATGGGAAAATCGTCATGATGGCAAGCTCCCAGGATGCGGATATCCAAGTGCCGAATAGATATTATTGTAAATTCACAGAATTGCGGAAAAAAAATGGGCTGGGATTTAAGGTTCCTCCTGTTGAAGCAATTTTGGATACAGAACTCATGCAACAGTTTCACTAAGTCATCTTATTCACTGTCGTTTACTACACATATGACTTTGCATGGTTCAACTTTTGGAGGAGCTGCATCATAATTGCTTCCTTTCTTTGGAAGCCATCTGTAGATATCCCTTCCAGCCTAATCTAACCCACCTCATTCCACCTCACCTCTATAGACAAATTATCTCACTTCCTCCTCAATACCATCAAGTACTAGAAACAAGGAAAATCATCTAGATATAGAGTCTCGATAGCAATATATGTATTCGTCTACTTCAATTTAACAAAAACAAAAAGTTAAAGGAAAGTGATACTTGAGAATTAGATGTGAAAGTTGGTATGAAAGCTGTATAATGATTAGTCTTTCATTTCACCCCCTACGGGCTTTTACAACAATAATGATTAAACTACAAATCATCAAAAACATTACAAATCAACATCATCTCTCACAACTTGAATCCGAATACACTTACTACCTAATCACTGATAAACCCCCCCAAAATAAAAAGACACCATCTTCTCTCTGATTATCTTCAATACAAACACATCCTCCAACGACTCACTTCACCTTCTCATTCTAAATAAAAACCAAACATCTTCCGGATCATACGTCATACATCATATATACTTACGTCAAAATATCTGAACTCAGTACAGCAGTCAGCCTATCAGTCTACTCGACATTCTAAATATATCTACATATCCATCTACCTACTCATATATCCCACCCTCTCATGGTTCAGAATCAAGCCCAAATAATCACACACATTCAGAAATTGACTCGTGTTATAGATTGATACGCGAACCATAGAATATACAAATATCTATTTGAGGGTTAAGGTAAAGTAACCTTATACTCTAAGTATTTAAAGAATAATATAAAAGCACCTATCTAATTTATCTCCGACAAGTATTAGATACCCAGGAGCCTATATAGAAAAGTAAGAAATATAATACTTTGAATAAACGTTTTTGTAGTTATATACTTACTTCCATATCTATCTATTTACTCACATTTTCATTAAAATCTTAAATCTATAATTCTGATTTTAATTATATAGTACTAGTCAACTGCTATCAGCCAAAACCTATTTTCATATCAAAAATCGATATTTTGTTATATTTTTAAAATTAGAAATCTTTATAATTTATTAATTGAATCTTTTCAAAATTTATATTTATAAAGTTTTTAT